>MJUU01071903.1:164138-179068 GCA_002080025.1 Modiolus philippinarum
GACGGACGACGGACGGACGACGGACGCCGAGTGATGGCAAAAGCTCACATGGCCTTTGGCCAGGTGAGCTAATGAAAAGGCATGAAGTAAGTGTTATCAAGACCAGATTTTGTTCCAAGTGTTCATGCTTCAATAAATATCAAAATAGACCATGTGTGAATTCTGGTATTTAGATTCACCAGTTGTTGTTTGTCAGCATTTTTTTTTTTTTTTTTTTGCATCAATAGCAGAGCTACAGGTAGCTGTGTATTTACGCTTTTAACGCAGTGAAATTTGATAAAAATGCATGTTCTCTGAACTTAGAGGTACATGTTATTCACAGATAGCCAAGTGTAAGCAAATATTTGGTACTTGGGAGTGTACATGATAAAAAATTGTGTACAGCTTTGACAAATTCCATTTTTAAAATACTTCCATTTGTATTGATGTTAGATATGATCTGATTGGATGTGTTGCAATTTGTTGTCCATTTGTTTTCAACATTGCAGAATGATTCCTTAAGCAATCATTTGAAATAAAGGGCAGTAACTTACAAGCATTGAAATTAAAACTGGTTCCCTGTTCTGACCTGATATCCATTCATCTGCAGTCAGGGATGGCAGGAGACTAGCCGTAGGAGGGTAAATATCATTTTGAAACATGGATGACTGAAAAAGAGCATTAAAATATTTATCAAGACACAAATATATGTTGCAGTTGAGTAAGCAGCTGCTAAAAAAGGAAAATTTGCATGATCTTTCAGTGATCTATTACTAAGGGGTTTTCGTATGTACATTTACTGTGAATTCATTTAAATTCGTGGGGATCAATTTTCGTGGTTGGAGGAAAAAAGACATTTCGTGGGAAACGTAAATTCGTGGATTGCTGCCAAAAAAAAAATTGAGAATACGTAAATTCGTGGATCCTCGGTGAAAATATAAGTTAAAGGATATATAAATTCGTGGATCATTAGCTTCGTAATTAAACATTAAAGTGTTCATTTCATTTTTGTCAACACATGTGGACGTTTGTTTAACAATTTAAAAATTAGTTTGTCATAATTTGATTAATTAAATATTAGTGCTTTGATTTGGAAACGACTGTAAATTATACTCCTTAATTTAGGGACATTTTGTAATCATTAGAAATGATCAAAGGCTCTAAAGCACGATTACGGTGTTTGCACTCCAAGCTGGAATCTATTTGTCCCAAGCCACAAAACAATGGAAAATTTACTCAAATCGCCCAGTTTATTATAAATACAAGGGAAACATGTCTTGTTCATAATAAAAAATGTCACTTCAACAGTGGTTAAAGTCCGGTAGCATTAAGGTTAAGGCTCCTGTCACGCCAGGCTTACCAGATCATTAACTAAGCAGTAACCAACGTGATATTCATGTAACACAAGCAGCAAACAACGGTGTTGACACAATGAATGCCTCTACACCTCCATCTACTCCAACCAGAAAACGCAAAACGGGAGACTACAATTACTATGATGATGAGACCCGAGCCAAAATTGCCAGATACTCAGTTGAAAACAGTGTAGCCAGAGCAGCACGCAAATGTTCTAGTGACCTAAGCAAAAAAGTCAGCGAGACGTCAGTCCGCAGCATGAGAGATACCTACCTTAAGCTGAAAAAGCAAGGTGAATTTCGTTAACCTTTTTTTTTAATTATTCCATTAAATTTTTTTTGTTTCAAATTCAATACTAAGAGGAAATCGATAATTTTCATTAATTGAGATTTTAACTTTGCTTATAAATCTGAAATTTGCAAAAATGATAAATGAGAGAAGGTTAACATAAATATGAAAAGAAATTCAAGTTCTCAAATTAATTTCATTTTATTTTCTTAACCAACAATGTAAATCATTTAAAACCAATTTTTTTTAATATTCATTTAATATTCAATTTACTAAAGTAATTTTCGTTCCTTTTCCTTTTATTTTATTCTTTTCTTTTGTGATTTGCTATATACTTTTTGATAAATTGTCAGAAAATATTTCCATTCCCGTGTAATGAATATCATGTTGTTATCCAGATCCTGAAAAAATGCCAAGTAAAGTTTTATTTCTAGTTTTATTTTTAGTTTTTTGTCCAGAATAAATACACATGCTTAAACGACAGTCTATCGAAATATTTTTTGTGTCTTCCCAGGCCCTGATAGAAATTGTTCAGTAAAATTTTATTTTGATAAAATGTCGTTTTTGTCCAGAATAAATACACATGCTTAAACGACAGTCTATCGAAATATTATTTGAAAAGCAGTTTTGTGTTTTCCCAGGGCCCGATAGAAAATGTTCAGTAAAATATTATTTTGATAAAATGTTTTGTCAAGATTAAATACACATGCTTAATTTATTTTATTTTGATGCCATGTCCAGAATTAAAGAATAAGATTCCTTAGGCGACCGTCTTGTGGGGGTCAAATAATAATTTCAGGTAAGTTTAGTTTGGTGATGTCCTGTTTTTATTTACGCATGGCCTGTATATGTTCCTTTAACAAGGTAATTATGTTGTTAGCCATACAAAGGTGTGAAATTTTTATTACAATTTCCTGTCGAAACAATTTACCCTGGGGCACACCAACTTGTCATTAGATTGATTGTATTACCTGGTCAGTGTAAATTACAATGACATAAACCATTAATTTAATTATTGTTAATTTTTATACAAGTACTAGTATTCTAAAGATATTTTTTTTTCTTCTTCAGGAGGTGGAGACGTAGAACTATTACCAAAATCGCCTTGTGATAATCCTCTTCTTCTTGGCGATTTAGACGACGACATGCAGAAATGGATACACAATGTCCGCAAGAATGGTGGTGTTATCAACTCGCGTATTGTCATGGCAGGCGCAGAGGCCATAGTCACCAAATTCGCCAGGCACAAACTTCAGAGGAATGGTGGACACATCAACATAACCAAGACTTATGCCGTTTCCGTCCTCCGTCGTATGGGTTTCGTTAAACGTAAAGGTACCAAAGGGACTAAGCACCTACCAACCACCGATTTCGACAACATTAAGTAGGAATATATCAACAAAGTCAGTAAAGTCGTAAAAGATAACAACATTCCCGACTTACTCGTAATCAACTGGGACCAGACTGGGTGCCAACTTATACCAGGCGACGACTGGACCATGGAACACAAAGGGTCCGAACAAGTTCAGATCACTGGATTGACGACAAACGTCAGATCACTTTGTTACTAGCCACTACCAAGAGTGGAACGTTATTACCGCCACAACTTATATACCAGGGTAAAACAGACTGTAGCCTACCAAAGGGTGTGACTTTTCCTAACAACTGGGATGTTACTAGTACCGAGACCCACTGGAGCAACGAAGACACTATGATACAATTTGTTGACAACATTATCTTACTGTACGTGGAGAGCGTCATCGAGGATCTACCCTTATCAAAGAAAAAACAGAAAGCAGTAGCCATCTTCGGTGTTTATAAAGCACATCAAGGACAGAAGTTCTTAGACCACCTAAAAAAGAATGACATCATTCCGTTTTTTGTGCCTGCCGCCTGTACAGACAAGTTGCAACCACTAGACCTGTCCGTTAACAGGGAATACAAAGAACATTTGAAATCGCATTTCCATGACTGGTATTCTGCCTAAGTGATGAAACAGTTGACTCAACAAGAAGATACCACCGGTGACCCAGAATCGAATGTTATTGTCGATATTAAGACAATAGTTATAAAACCAGAACACTCCGAGTGGGTAATTTCAACACACCAGACCATGTCAACAAAAACAGAACTCATCGAGTCAGGCTTCCGTAAAGCCCGTTTGTTGTAAATGTGTAATGACTTTGATACTAGTAATATAAACAAATGTCTCTAGTGCTTTGAACATTAAATTATGAGAGCAAAAGCTCGATATGTGAATTTTGTTTGTTATAATGTGTATAGAACATTATGATCTAGTGCTTTGTTAAAATGTGATTGTTTTAAATGTATGTGTGTTTTGAATTTCTGTTGTACATTGTATTTGTTGAATGTATGACTAGGAACTAAATATTAAATGCATTTAAACTATTTTTCTTTCATCTTTTGTCGTCAGGCTTATGTTATCATATCATATTAAATGAACACTTTACATGTTATCATATCATATTAAATGAACACTTTACTGGTACCGTTTTGATCACGAGTGTTACCGGAAATAAACAGACTCGATCAAAACGGATAAATCAGCTGTTTCTAAACACAAAAAACTGTACTCTTTTGAATATTTTTATTACAGTAAAATATTTTCTTAGTTTTTAACTTGTCTTATAACAAGTTACAACAACCATACACATGTAAACAAACAGAATATAATAATGTGTACAATAAATCAACAGGAAAGACGACATTCTTAAATAGCCATCGATACTCATTTTCAGTTTGGTCCATCTGACTAATGTGGTTATTATTCGTTGAATTTTTAAATTTGTGACCCACGAAATCCACGAAAATTGGTATCCCATGAATAAAAATGAATTCGCAGTTCTTTATATCCTTTCACTATTTTGTAATGATGTCAAACAGTTGCAGACATGCATGTACCTACCAACTAGTATGTAAAACTGAATAAAATGGAAAAAAATAGCATTTTTTTAACTGGTGAACTTAAAAACTAGAGGCTGAGGGACTGAGCCTGAATCACTCACCTGACAAAATGCTTCTAATATAAGCCGTGTCTATGCTGAAGACCAAAAATGATTTTTTTTTTCACTTAGGTTCTAATGTTAAGCTATAGTTCCATACATATTCCAATTCAGTTTGGTTAAATTTGCTTCAATAATTTCATAGAAAATGACTAAAATGATTAATTTCCCATAGAATCAAATGTTAATCTATATCCTGCCCTGGCATGATGTTATTGTTAGATCCGAAAATAATGAGCAATCTTTACATAGAACCTCCCATACATCATTCCTGTAAAGTTTGATTGAATTTGCTTCAGTGGTTTCAGAGGAGAAGATCAAAATGTGATTTTTCTCATAGGGTCCAATGATAAACCGAAGTTCTGTGATGTTGGCCATGTTTTTTGTCAAATCAGAACAAAATGAGCATTCTTTGTTCAGGACCTTCCATACATCATTCCTGTAAAGATTGATTGAATTTGCTTCTGTGGTTTCAAAGGAAAAGATTGAAATCCGATTTTTCCCATTGGGTCCTATGTTAAACCTAAGTTCAGCCTTGGTGGCCATGTTTTTTGTCGGATCGAAATGAAATGAGCAATCTACCGTATATAAAGGATCTTCCATACATAATTACTGTAAAGTTTGGTTGAATTTGCTTCCATGGTTTCAGAGGAGAAGATAAAGATATAATTTTTTCCATAGGGTCCTATGTTAAACCTAAGTTCCGTGCTGGCGGCCATGTTTTTTGTCGGATCGTAAAGAAATAACCCCCCATACATCATTCCTGTAAAGTTTGGTTAAATTTGCTTCAGTGGTTTTTGAAGAGAAAATGAAAATGTGAAAGTTTAACGGACGGACAGACGACAGACCCCAAGTGATGGCAATAGGTGAGCTAAAAATGCTTTCTAAAATGCCGGATCAAATAAATGCTATTACACACATGCCTGAATGATAATAAAACAAAACCATACAACTATCAAAAGAGTATACAATGTAAATATGCAAAATCTGATAAAGTTAGCGAACAGCACATGTATAACACCTTATCATGTGAATTCAAGTTGACATTCGGTAGAATCAACATCATTTCTTTTTTACTAATAATTTTTGTAATGTACTACAACTCAACTCAGTCTTTAACAAGAGGAAAGCTGTCAATGTGACAGCAAACCGGGTTTTCTTTTACATGGACAGTATATATCTTACATATGGGTTAACCCTGAATATTTGAAATGTTCTTATAATTTTCAGTAATTTTCAATGTTAAACCTCCACCAAACTAGCCTATTTTTGAAAGTTCAGCAACTTGGATTTTAATCAAAAAGGAAAATAAAAGTACTGTGCACACCTCTGATACAGGTACAAATGATCTGAATAAAAACTTCCTGTCTCAAATACTGTAGGAGATTTGCTCCGGACAGAGGGGTGCTCTATTGTTAAAAATTTGACGTAAAAATGACTAAGTTCAACAACTTATATTTTTGACATAAATTATCAAAAACGAAAATATAAGTACTGTGCACACCTCTGATACAGGTACAAATGATCTGCATAAAAACTTCCTGTCTCAAATACTGTAGGAGATTTGCTCTGGACAAAGGGGTACCCTATTGTTAAAAATTTAACGTAAAAATGACTAAGTTCAACAACTGATATTTTTGACATAAATTATCAAAAATCAAAATTAAAGTACCATGCACACTTTTGATATATGTACAATTGATCTGCAAAATATAAACTTCCTGTCTCAAATACGGAGGAGATTTGCTCCAGACAAAGGGGGTACCCTATTGTTAAAAATTTGACGTAAAAATTTGACGTAAAAAAGTTCAACAACTGATATTTTTTACATAAATTATCAAAAATCAAAATCAAAGTACCATGCACACCTTTGATATATGTACAATTGATCTGCAAAATAAAAACTTCCTGTCTCAAATACAGAGGAGATTTGCTCCGGACAAAGGGGGTACCCTATTGTTAAAAATTTGACATAAAAATGACCAAGTTCAACAACTGATATTTTTTACATAAGTGATCAAAAATCAAAATCAAGGTACCATGCACACCTTTGATATATGTACAATTGATCTGCAAAATAAAAACTTCCTGTCACAAATACTGTAGGAGATTTGCTCCCGACAGATGATGTACCCATTTGGCAGCCGCCCGCCCGCCATTTTCACCATTTTAATAACCAGATTTTTCCGATGGAAAACCAGGTTAAAAATCATGACTCTTTTCAAATCGACATGAAGCAATTTCTTAAAACAGTTAATTAAGGAACATCTAATAATTTTTAGCAATTTAAACAGTATCCCATGTTGTTCAGAACCAATTTAAAATATATCTTCAGTGGCATTTCCAGTGGAGGCATATTTAAATTCCTAGGGATTTTTTTTAAAAATTGGTTTCTGGGCCACTCTTACGGAAAAATTATTGGTAGGGCCCCCTTAGCAGAAAGTCTGGATCCGCCACTGATCTTAACTTAATTAAGTTATTATCATATAAGGACCCCATTGGAAATAAATGGTAACACTTTCATGGGTTATCCTTTGAATGGTGTCACTTTACTTTGTCTATTTTTAGCTTTTTCATTTCAAACTGACCTTCCTTGGAACAATCATAGAGAGTGGTTCTATCATGTCCTTCCCAGAATGCAATTTATAAAATTTCATGACCTCACATCTGTTTGTGTCACAGCCTCTCTTTGGCATCATACCTGAAATTAAAAACAGATTAAATAGAATTTTTGATACTAGTTTAGTTTTACAAAATTCTGAAAATTATTTTGTTGGTTGTCTTTTCAAGGTAATGTGACACTTTTTTTTTCGTTGAGAGGATATTCAAAATAATGATTCTGTATACCCCCAAAAATATGCAAGATCATTTTTTTAAAAAATCCTTGATTCCAATCCATTTCTTTTTAAATGCAGGAAGGGTGGGCAAAATTTTTCATCCCTGATAGTGAAAAATTCTGTTAATTTAAAGAAAATGATCATAACTTAGAAAAAAATAGAAGAAATTTTTATCAGGTGGTCTGAAAAAATTGATGGGAGAGATGATGAAAATTTTAGATTTTTATATTTTGGCCTAAATAACTTATAAAACAAGAAATGATGACGTTTCAGGAACATTTTTAGACTGAGACCTCTTCAAACCCGTCTTCAGTCCATTATATTTATATTTAATATTTTTAATACCTAAGCCTCTTTGTGGGAATGCAGTAAGGTAGGCATTCAGGAAGAATACTTGTGACTGGTCATCTATTTCATAATATCGTATGTTGCTGTCGCCTTTTCCTGCTAAATACATTACTTTATTGTCCCGATCATAATACGGTAATAGAACACCATTTGAATTATCTATCTGATCCATAAATACTGGCTTTGACATATTTTTCTGAAAAATAAAACATGTATAATAACTTTATATTAATGTTTTCAATTCCAAGAAAAAAGCACTTACAAAAGAAGATGAGTCACTATCATTTAATTATTTCATGTTTTGTTTTGGTAGTTTCATTGACATCTAAATGGACTGACCAAAGCACGTTTGTATGTAAGTCCTGTCACAACCATATGAAAATACTAAAATGAAGCATTTAATTGTTATAATTACATTTTAAAATTTAATCAAGTATTTGTAGTTCTTTTCATTTAATTAATAATGGCAGATTATCTTTTCAAATTCATCTGCTTATTACAGCATCACTGACACTGTCATGTTGCAGTAGATCCAGATATAAAACTTATAATTTCTGAACAATCAACCAATGAAAATGCTGCAATTTCATGAATACTTCTACAAATGAAATTATTTGATATATAAGTCATGTTGAAACAGAACTCCTTCTGACAGTTTAGAAAGGGTTTATAATTCAAAGGTTCAGAATAGAAAGTTGCATGCACTGTCACAACAAGCATACCAGGCTTTAGCGGCCCTCATACGAAATTTTCAGTCTCATCAAACAGGAAGTTGGTACTGAAGGAGCAGCAGAAAACTTAAACAGATAATAATTCATTACATGAGAAAGCAGCAACCAAATTTCAAATGAATCTTTCAAGCAGACGGGGGCATTTTGTGTCAAAAAATTTCTAACAGAATGAGGATGGATGAACAGAATGACAGTTGGTTGGACAGACAAGTGAACTCCAATTTCTCTAATTTCTATCAAAGGATGGGTGGCAATATGACCCATATTCGGCCCCAAAAACCAAGTTATTCAAAATATTGTGATATTTCTTGAAAATATCAACTAATATTCTGCTGAAGTGAAATATCAATGTAAATCCTGCAATTTGATTGGTTACCTTAACAGGGGATATGAGACCATATCTCCGTGGTAGCAAAATCACAATTTTTAAATGCTTTTAATAGAAAAATTATAGCACTTCTAACAGAATATAAAAGTTATTCGGGGTTCACAGGGGTTATGGGTTCATATTCCCTGTCTGTGCCCTATATCCCCTTCGCCTGGCGGCTCAGGGAATATGAACCCGTATTCCCTGTGAAGATTACCGAATAACATATATTATGCATCTTCAAAATAAAAACATCAAATAATACAAATTCCTTTCATTTTGACATTATTGTAATATCTCAAGGAGTCGTCTTTTATGAAAAAAGATAAGAAAGTCTGCAATTTAGAATGTTTTAGTTAACATAGGGCGCATGCAAACAACAACTTCAAACTTTGAGAAATTATGCATTTCATCATTTTTCACATTTTCACCAAATATGAAGTTGTTATGCAGAACCGCCCACATTTTTTTAATACAAAACTGTTTGTAAAACAGCAAAAATCAATGACATTCTGACGATTTCGAAAAAAAAATAGTAAGCCACTTGATCAAAAATCGTTATTTGAGCTGAAAAATAGTAAGGCACTTTTAAATGTAATAAAAGGTGTTTTAGCACAGAAACTATAGCCTTTCAGTAGTCGCACAATAATCCCACCAAGAATGTCCTTTTCTTGGATGGAACCTGGAATTCATCTTGAAGATCGTTTTACACTTTTTTTTGTTACCAGAAATGCCGATTTTAAGTTTAATATGCAGAACCGCAATGAAATAAAGACCTGAACTGAATATTTTCTGGAAATACCGCAGATTGACCAGATTTCATTATAACTTGAAATTACTGCAATATTGTATATGTTACTTTTTTTGTTTCTTTTTTTTGTTTTTTTTTTCATTATTGTCGCAAATATGATCTTTAAAACCAATATTTATATCTCTTTCTTTTTTTTTAATCAATAAGCTAATTAATCCATAATATAGATCTTTCATGAATGTTAGAAATGCTATAATTTCATAATTAAAGAACCTTAGTGAGCAAGCTCACATACCCCACGCCCCCACATATTGAATAATCCTGCATTATCTAAAAAAGAATATAAAAATCCAGTACCTTGTACATCTCTTACAAATGCACAATCATTCTGTAAAATATCTTCAAAACTGTAGAGGGATTTATCCAGGCAAATGGTGTACCCTATAAGCATTATCTCGCCTAAAAATGTCTAAGTTCAACAAATACATTTTTTTATGAAAAATCAGCAAAATTTAAATCCAAGTAGTATGCACATCTTCAATACATGCACAATCAATCTGCAAAATAAAAACTTCCTACCTTAAAAATGTAGGAGTAGTTATCCAGACAAATGATGTACCCTATATGCAATATAATGCGTAAAAATGACAAAGTTCAGCAATGTGTAGTTTTCTGAAAAATTACCAAAAATCAAAATCCAAGTAGCATACACATCTTTGATATGTGCACAATCAACCTGCAAAATAAAAACTTCCTATCTTAAAAACTGATGTACCCTATATGCAATATAATGTGCAAAAATGACAAAGTTCAACAATGTGTATTTTTCTGAAAAATTATCCAAAATCAAAATCCAAGTAATATGCACATCTTTGATATGTGCACAATCATCCTGCAAAATAAAAACTTGCTATCTTAAAAACTGTAGGAGGAGTTATCCGGACAAATGATGTTCCCACTTGATGACAGACGGACGGACTGACGGACGGACGGACTGATGGACCAGTCAAAAACTATATACCCTCCGCAACTTCGTAGTGTGGGGTATAATAAGGTCAGGGAAACAAGAATATAAATTTCGTCCATGCATACAAGATGTAATGTAACTGACCTATGATTCTTATTGAATGTATTAAAACATGTATTTTTTTTTCCATGTGAGATCTGTGTATATAAACTTTTTACATTTCAAAAACATTCATTTACAGGAAGAACTCAGATTTATAATCATTTTTAGGAATGCAATAATGCCCCTTTTGCTCCAACCTATTAAAAGATATTCTTAATTTCAAATGCTTTGTATTCAGAGGAATTTTTATTTAATCATAAAAGCAGAAATTCAAGACCAAACCAGAATGGAATCTATTTTTCAATAGAGTCAGTTTCAAGAAATTCAAATGTACATACATACATTGTTTTTTTTTCTTAAAACCAACTGATATTCAAAGAACACAAACAAGTTGCTCTGATAAATTGTAAATAGACAGACAGACCATTTGGTACCTTTAAATGTTCTCTTATATATGTGCTATACTTACAATATCCCACATAGCTAATTGTCTGGAACTTGTTTTTCCCATACCACAGGCAAATATCCTTCCTGAATCTACAAATACACACTTAGAGGACCTGTTTCCTTCATGTCCGTTCCCTTCCTAAAATGAAAATATATATTTTAACTGATATTCTATATTTCACAAAATCTTTCGCAAAGTCTTAAAATTCTAGCCTTATCACTGGTGTAGTGAAAATGGTTTCAGTGAACACAATAAAGATAGTTTAAAGTTTGTGTACCTTGTTCCAGGAATCTGCCTTGTATTACACAACATCCTATCCTCAATTTCTTACGCATGATGAGAGAATTTTCTTGACAAAAAGATTTAGCAACAAGGATTTTTGCTATGTGAAAAAAAATTCTGCATAAATATATGTATGTTGCATAGGATATTGGAAAACTATAATCCAAGTAAAAAAATGTAAATATAAGAATCCAAATAGAGTGTTCTTAAATAGGACAGGTAATGTCAAAGGGGTTAACCATTAAAAATTTGAGCTATATATATATATATATATATATATATTTAGCTATAGCTCGATCCAGAAGTCAATTACAGCTGCAATAGCTCGAACACCATGGATTTCTCTAACCCATTTTCTTGAAACTTTGTTCAAGTTTGAACACAGTTCGACCTAAATAGCTTGAACATCTCTCTAGCTCTAACTGTTTGCATTGGTCCCTCAGGTGTTCGAGTCATCGATGTTCAACTTTATGTCACAAATCACTTTAATATTAATATGTTCTGCATGTTAGATAATGCCAGGAAATTTATACATTATTTTGTAAATTATAAAACAGATTGTACTATCAGTACCTGCAACAATACAAAATTTCCTATTTCCTACCATATTCAAACTTCTGCATTGAATAGGGTCTGTAAGTCTCGTCATATGATCACAAGAATCCACGATAATCAGGCAATCCGAGAATGCTTCCCGCCAAAACATGACGTCTTAGGATTATGACGTTGAAATTTTTGTTTGAAAAGTCATATATCTTTGTTTAAAATGTAGCTTCCAGGTACAATTTTTGATCCCGGAAGTTCCAACATTGCACGAGACTTACAGGCCATATATCCAATAATATTTCGTCACACATCTAGATAATAATTGAAGTAATTGTGAATTTAAACTACAAGGGAGAATGCAGAAAATCTAAAAACAAGACAAAAACACCAATGTTCAACCAGATGTGAACTTTGACTTGGTCAACAAAAGTATACAGTGTGCAATCTGCTAGATGATTTTTTTTTGCCGATGTAAGGCCTTGCATATCAATACATATTATCCGAGAGCCTCAATGAAAATTGATACAGGTGTATATGCCAAGCAATTCAAAACAGTTCAAATTCATAGTCAGGAGAAATCATATTCACCATGGCAACAGAAGCCATTCTAGGGTCTATAACTCTGATTTTCTTGTCTTTACATGTTGTACAGAATGCACTGCCGTCATCGTTCCATGACATAGAGTAGATATTGTCTGTATGTCCTGTAATTACATTGATAGGTTCTGCCTGTTCTACATTCCATAATATACACTGAAAAAGACAGATATAATTGACTGAAAACTACAGATTAATTACCGGTATAGCCTACATTTCATTAACTTTGTTTTGGATAAAGTTTACATACCAATAACTAAATACCGAAGTTACTGTGAATTTTGATTCTGCATATGCGCATTTCGACAACTTATGTCTCTTCAGTGCAGATAAAACTTAAATGTTTGGAAGACCATAAAGTCAAAGATGCTTAAAAACTGATAGAGAACAAATTACCAAATATGATCTACACAGAAAGCCAAAATCAGCCAAGGACAGAGCTTTGCATGAGGAAGATACTCCTTAGTTTTAACAAAATTTACAAAATTTAGATATTGTTTCTACTGGGCTGATGAATAGCATTGATAATGTCTACTATCACTTATAACAGTGATATTATGGAAAATATGAATATGTCTTTTGTGAATTCACTTCCTAAAATGAATGAATTCGGGAAAATAATTTCATACTATCACTTTATTTCATTAGAAAGTTTTGATCTTTATCAATACAAAAACAAGAGGCTCTCAAGAGCCTGTATCCCTCACCTGGACCATGGCTGACATATATAAAAGGCATTTCCAATAGGAAAAACAAAACATAAAATTTAGTAGAATACTTTTTTTTCTTAAAATACAGTATTCTTGTTTGGTTTCCATGGCAACCCAAAGATCCACCATCCATTACAACCCATAACAGATCACTATTCAAAAAAAATTTGGGCAGGGGTTCCCCTTATAATCAAGGTATCTTACATATTGCTGAAATTAAAACATTCAGACCACAATTCAAATAAAAATTCAAAAAATTGCGCAGAGGTTCCCCTTAAAATCAATAAGGCCATTATAAAAACTATGTTCCAGATGGTGGCAATCTTGGATGAGGTACAGACCTGCCAGATACATTTTTTGGATGGGACCACCTAAGCACCATTGTGGGACCATTGTGGCTTAGTTTGGTTCTAATTGGACAGGTAGTTTCTGAGAAGAGGATCTTTGAATGTATATTCCATAGGGTCCAATGTTAAAACTATATGTTCCCACTGGTGGCCATCTTGGATGAGGTACAGACCTGGCGGATACCTTTTTTGGAAGGGACCATCTTAGGACCATTGTGACTAAGTTTGTTTATAATTGGACAGGTAGTTTCTGAGAAGAAGATCTTTGAATGTCTTTCCCATAGGGTCCAATGTTAAAACTATGTTTCCCGCTGGCGGCCTTCTTGGATAAGGTACAGACCTGCAGGATGCCTTTTTTGGAAAGGACCATCTAAGGACCATTGCGACTAAGTTTGGTTATAATTGGACTAGTAGTTTCTGAGAAGAAGATCTTTGAATGTCTTTCCCATAGGGTCCAATGTTAAAACTATGGTCCCAGCTGGCGGCCATCTTGGATGAGGTACGGACATGCAAGATACATTTTTTGGAAGGGACCATCTAAGGACCATTGTGACTAAGTTTGGTTATAATTGGACTTGTAGTTTCTGAGAAGAAGATCTTTGAATGTCTTTCCTATAAGGTACAATGTTAAAACTATGTCTTGGATTAGGTACGGACCTGCCGGATATATTTTTTAAAGGGGACTACCCAAGGACTATTGTGACCAAGTTTGGTTCCAATTGGCCCAGTGGTTTCAGAGGAGAAGATCTTTGAATGAAAAGTTTACGACAGACGACAGACGGACGGACGACGGACGCCAAGTGATCGCAAAAGCTCACCCTGGCATAGCCAGGTGAGCTAAAAAATGCAAATGTTACATTATTCTTCAACACAAATTTGTGTGGGATTAAAAATTCATGATTATGCCCCGCCTACGATAGTAGGGGGGCATATAGTGTTCGGGTTGTCCGTCCGTCCGTTCGTCCGTTTGTCCGTTCGTCCGTTCGTCTGTCCCAAGCTAGGTTTACCTACAGGTTTAAGTTTTTTTCTGGGAAGGATGTATGCTATTATCACAAAACTTTATATAAATACACATTGGCATCTAATTAAACAAAAATCATAATAAAATTTTACCCATGTTACCAACTTCATGCTTCACTGATCACGGGAAAAAAGTGTGATAGTATGAGGTTTACCCACAGGTTGAAGTTCTGTGAAGGATGTATGCTATTATCATTAAACTTTACATAAATACACATTAGCATCTAATTA
>MJUU01071904.1:13607-36910 GCA_002080025.1 Modiolus philippinarum
CTCTGACCTACATTTTATGCTTCAATGACTCTGGTTGAAGTTTGTGTTAAGGTTCATATCTGAGGAACTGCATGCTGCACATCAATCATCTTTGGTCAGTGGATGCGTCTTGGAGAGTGATGCTGCTTCAGATGATAATTGGGTCACTCTGACCTACATTTTATGCTTCAATGAATACGGTAAAAGTTTTCGTTAAGGTTCATATCTGAGAAACTACATGTGGCACATCAATTATCTTTCGTCAGTGGATGCGTCCTGGCAAGTGATGCATCTTCAGATGATAATTGGGTCACTCTGACCTACATTTTATGCTTCAACAACTCTGGTCAAAGTTTGCATCAAGATTCATATCTGAGAAACAGCCTGTGGCACCTCAATCACCTTTGGTCAGTAGAATCATCTTTGAGAGTCTTTGAGAGAGATGATAAATGGGTCACTTTCACCTTCATTTTACACTTAACTGACTTGAAGTTTCCTTTCCTTTAATGTTTATATCTGATATACTACATATTACACATCAATGATCTTAATGTTCAGTGGATGTACCTTCAACATTCATATATCTTTAGATTATATTAGGTTTATTATTTCTTAACAGCGGGCGAGGGGATTAGCTGTCGTTTGCACCTGCTCCCACTTCTAGTTAATTATAGAAAGTACACCTGCCAATGTCAGAAAATTTCCAAAGAACCAAAAATTTACCAACTTCAGGATATTTCCCCATGAATCATGAATTTACCAAAGTCAGTATATTTCCAAAGAATCATAAACTTACCAATATTAGGATATTTACCAAGAACCATTAATCTGCCAAAATAAGAATATTTCCCATGAATCATCAATTTACTAACACAAGGAAATTTCCCCTGAAACATTAATCTGCCGAGATCAGGAAATTTCCCTTGAACCATGAATTTGCCACAATCTGAATTTTTTTCAAAATACCATTAATACGCCAACATCAGATATTTGCAAAGAACCATTGATTTGCCAAAGTTTGAAATTTTCAAAAGACCAAAAATCAGGCAATATCAGAAATTTTAACATGGAGCAAACAAAAATTCATGATTCCACAGCCAGGTATGTATATGAATAAGACAACAAACACTTGAATTATGAACAACAAACAAGAAAACAGAACAACAAACAAGAAACTGAACAACAAACAAGTATACTGATTACTGTAAAAATAAAGACCCTTACAGCCTTCATTTATGCAAACAACTCAAAATAAAATTTAATTGTTTATTAGTTTGAATACATCTTAGTAGTGATCAAAATACTTAATAAACAATTGAATTACATGAATTACATGTAGAATTACATGTAGTTACCATATGTTGGAAAATCATGTAGAATGTGTTACGAACTAATACAATAAAACCTCTCATCTGAAACCTGGCAGCATTAAAATACATGCATCTCAACTGCTATAGCAGAATTTTATAATGAGGTAATTATTTGCTGGTCTCATATTGCACAGATTATAATATAATACATTTTGTCATGGTACAAATGCATAATAGTAATACAATAAGAATATAGAAGATATCTTTTCCTTTCGGTAATGCCTCAAATTCTACTTAGAGATCCCTGCAGAATAAGAGGTAGTAGGGTCCCTTTTCAGATCAGTTTTTCTGTTTACAATGAAAAGGTGGAAATGGACTATGAAAGTTAAGAATCAAAACAGTAAATTATGGAGTGTAAAAAGCAATATTCCAAATCATGTCTGTCCTCTCTTAAATGCCAAACTAAAAGCAAAGTTCTGATTGGATAATATCAAAATTTTTACTCAATTAATTTATGTACAGCTCTATTGTAGGTCATCTTGTTAGCCATTAAACATATTTGTTTTTTTTTCTTTTTTTCTTAAAGACATTTTTTTCACAAATACTCTGACTTATATTTTGGGGTTTTTACATATTTTTAAAAAATTTTCACCCATTTACATTGGCATGAAAAGTAGATTAAGTTCATCATTAGAAAATTTTATGACATCAGTTGCTAATTTCATAGTAAAAAATAACCTCAATTTGCAATCCTCAAATTCCTGAGTATCAAACTGTTATGTAGAGATGATAAGAAAAATTTATGTGCCATTTGATTCAAAAAATATAAAATTCATGATCTGTTCTGAAATAAAAAGCCATTTTACATAATAACTTTTATTTTTTTTATAGTTATAACTTTTAAAATAATGTCTCAATATCACATAAAGCCTTCAAAAGTACTGCCTAACTGAATTTAACATCATCTCTTATTTGACTTAAATATTGAAAAAACAGAGGCGGCAGCAGACGACACTATACCAATGGTTGACTCTGATTGTCTCCCTGTATAATGCATAGAAGGGACATCAGAAGTCATGCTGTAGAATGCACGCGAGGGTATATCAATGTCTGGTAAATCTTCGTTCACTTGTTCCCAGTCTCCATCAACATCTTGATCTTCTGTCATTGTAATAGGTAATCTACTACATTCATCTATTACAGTGACCTCTTCAAATGAATGTAATAGACTTTCACTAATCAATACTGGTATACTCCTAAAATATAAATAGGAAAAATACTAAAAATTGAGAATAAATGAATACTTAAGTTAACATTAATTTAGTATCTGCATATAGCCATCAAGCCTTGACAATACCGTTTGGAAACGTCTGTCGGACAAGTGAAATTCAGAAGTCACTTGTCCGTCAGGACAAGTTGAAATACTTGTCAAAGGATTTCAAATCCCCCATAACAATGCATTATGAAGAAAATTCATTTAGATTCCTCTAAAAACAAAATTTTTATCATGAACTATTGAACAAAGAACGAAAATATTGACCGATTTCAACATAAACATGTACGTTTTCCTCGTATCCGCCATTTTGATAATACCAATCGTTAGACGAAACGAAATAAAAATATGAATTCTTGAGCTAAAAGAAATTTTATTGTCCATTGTGTATGACCTTACCGGTCTACCTGTTCCTATTGTGTAACCAATTTAACAATTTGATTATTCTTTTCACATTATTTTTTTGACCAACTGGTATTGCTGGACTACAACATATATTGGAAAAAGTTTTTGGTGGATTGCTATTGTTAACTAATCAACACACTCAGTGTCCTTTTGAATTGTTCAACAATACTATTGTATATCAATCTGTAATAGCCTGGGGAGGTTTTACCTTGATTTGTTGATTGAAATAAGGACTATATAGAGTTTATATTTAATGAAAAAAGAATGCACCTTATCAAATTATTAAAATTACATCATCTAAAAATAAATATTGTTATATAGATAAAGGGAATTTGATTTAGTTGTATTTTTTTCATTCCATAAATTGAGTATGGTAGATTTATATATCTTTTTATGGTACATTGTAATACTTTTTCAAGGTAAAACCTCCCCAGGCTATTACAGATTGATATATAATAGGATTGTTGAACAATTGAAAAGGACACTGAGTGTGTTGATTAGTTAACAATAGCAATCCTCCAAAAACTTTTTCCTATATATGCTGTAGTATCGCTATACCAATTGGTCAAAAATATAATGTAAACAGAATAATCAAATTGTTAAATTGGTTACACAATAGCAACAAGTAGACCGGTAAGGTCATACACAATGGACTATAAAAAAAGAAACGTACTACTGCATATAATTGATATTGATGGAACAGTTTGATTTTACTTGAAAAACAATCAGGCACATTTACAATTTGCGTTTCAATTTATTAAAATTCAATGCAAGTGAAAATCATGAAAGTAACATGGTTTCCCAAAGTATCTGCAAAGTTCATATCATTATCTTATAAATGAAATCTGTGAAATAGGTAGACATCAATAGACAGGTCTCCAATAAACATGTATGAATCCTAACTCTTGCATTTATTGTTACTTCTGCACATTTCAAAGAATATCTGTAAACCCAATCAAGTCTGATAAGTCTTTTTTTTAAACAACTACTTCAGTAATATCTAGTATCTATTAATGTGAAATACCAGATTTTCACAGAAATATGTACAAACTTGCCTACTGATTTACCTAAGAAAACCAAGATACAGCTAGAAAATTTTTCAAGTTCTTTTGTCGTCAGTTTAATGCACTCTTTTTTAAAACTACATAAGCTTATGTCAGTATGTATCATTTCTATATAAAAAAAACAATACACTACTTTTCTTTGATTTTTATATTATTTCTGATACTCTTTTTGGATATTCAGTCAAAAATTTTGGTCAAATTATAATTTCATTTGGACAAGTAAATTTCCAGAGGTACTTGTCCGAAGGGACAAGTTTGAAAAAAAAATTATTTTAGAGGCCTGAGCCATGTTGACATATTATGTCTCATCAGTGCAGATCAAAACAAAACATTTGGAAGACCAAAAACCAAAATATGAGGAAACATAGATAATCAACGATTACAGAGTTCGCCTCGTTATGGCACTTTGTCACAGTAAGAAAATCTTGACTGGATGTTGACATCACATTTGCATGCCTAAGCAAGGTTACATGATCCTACCATGTATAGTGACTGAGATCTGAACTTGCCTGAAAACTTGGACATAAATCACTCATGCATAAAACATAAGTCAAAGTGACCTACTTTTGCCTGGATGCTGATGTACCATCAGGGATGCATGCCATACGCAAAGTTACATGATCCTACCATGTAAAGTGACTGAGATATGAACTTGTCCAAAAACTTGAATGTAAGTCGTTCAAGCGGAAAATATAGGTCAAAGTGACCTAATTTTGCCTGGATGCTGACTTTCCATCAGAGATGCATGCATATGCAAGGTTACATGATCCTACCATGTATAGTGACTGAGATCTGAACTTGGATGTAAACTTGAATGTAAGTCATTCAAGCGGAAAATATATGTCAAAGTGACTTATTTTGCCTGGATGCTGACCTACCATCAGATTTGCATGCATATGCAAGGTTACATGATCTTACAATGTATAGTGACTGAGATCTGAACTTGGACATAAACTTGAATGTAAGTCGTTCAAGCAGAAAATATAGGTCAGAGAGACCCAATTTTCTTGGGAGGCTGTGAGATAGCCCAAGATGCACCTGCATACAAAGTTTGATGATCCTACCATGCATAGTTGCAGAGATATATGCCCAAATGCGGACGCGGACGTAGACGTAGACGCGGACGTGGATGCGGACGCCGGAGGTTCTCCAATAGTCCCCCTCAACTTCGTTGAGGCGAACTAAAAATGAACAGAACTCCAAAAATTTGAAAAATGAACATATATTATTTATAGTGTGATTCATTGCATGAAAAAATATACATTATTTCATAATTGTTTGGCCATTACACTATAGTTCAAAGATGAGCCTGTGTGCATTCGTCTTGACCTAGTAAATGTCAAAACAGAATTCTTTACTTTATAATTCAATAGCAGTAACCTTGACAAACAATGCAAATTGACTGATTTTATAACAGAAAGTGTATTAAAAGGGATATGGTTTTTACTTATGCATTTAACACTTAGGGACTTTGAAATTCATATTTTATGAAGGAGAGAGATACTAGCACTCAATCCATATCTCAATCATATACACCCTTTCACTGAACCTATTAATTTCAAAATGTTTTTGAACACTCAGCATGCTCAGAGACACAGTTGGAAGCAATATAGAGGTAAATAAGGCATAAAGTTTGTGATCATTTTTGACATTTTGCAAAAAAACATAAAACAATTTTAAATTATTTCTGTCTAAATCACATTTGTATCTGATCAATAGAATGGTTTATGAAAATATGAAATATCATTTCATATATTACGTTGTTGCATTGGTGTTTTTCATCTCTAATTATAAGTAATTTTCATTTCCGACAGAAAGCTTACCTGCCAAATGTAGGACACTGTAAAAGGTAAAGAATATTCTGTAAGGTATTTTTACTGTCTAGTTGATTGTACTCCTGTACACCTTGTGAGAAACACAGGTATAGGATATTCTGGTTTAATCTGGCCACTGCATTTTTGAAATGTTTTTCTGCCATTTCACTACCACAAAATACACTGAAATTCAATTAATTATTTAACATAAAATAATTATTAATATTAATGGAAAAGCTAGGTAGTATTTTTCTGCAACAATCAAGAGATGGCCTATAACAATAAGGTTTGCTCATACCTTACATATTTCACGAAAGGATATGGAGTAAATGAACATGAGACCATAACACATATGTTAACTCGAACTGCAATAATTTTAATGAGCTGTATGGCCATTTCGGAAATTAATTCCTCATCAGCAGCACTAGAACCCAAACAAAGGAAATCCATAATTTTAAAAAATGTTACAGTATGTTTAAGTTTATTAATATGAATTGCCATGGAAATGTAGACCAGTACATGAATCATACTGTTACATGCAAAATTTTATGAAATCCTGCACTGTGATAACAGACTATCACAATGTTTCAGTTGTTAATTTGGTCAAGTTTTTTAAGTATTTCACAAAAAATGTACATTCTAAATTTGCATTAACACCTACTACAAAGTTCTAAGAAATTATCTTGAGTTAGTCTAAAATTGCATTGAGACACTGTTTAAGTAATCATTTTGCAAAATAACTTAGAAAGGGGCATACCTTTCACAAAAACACTAATTAAGAATTCCCTGTTGAATTAGTATGTGATTCAACATATTATGTCCCTACTATCTACAAAAGTTCATGAAACTCTGTTCAGCTGTTTCATTGGAACTATTCTAACAAACTGATTCAGTCAGTTCCAAGTTTTAACAGGAATAATTTTACTAAAAAATAATCCAAATTTCCACTGAATATCACCTATTTACTACCTATCAGAATAATAGCAAGTTTATGGTTTCCCTGAAACACAACAATTTCCCGACACAAGTCGAGGGAAATAGGGAGAGTCAAGGGACTATTGTTCTCATCGCCAGTAAAGGTGTGTTTTATTGTACCAAAATCAAACATCAAAGGTATCAATGTGACATCATTGGTGTGAATAGTTCAGCGTCCTATTTAATGACCAGTAAATAATTCATCATCGTATTCAATGACCAGTAAATAGTTCACCACTAGTAGTTAATATTCATTGAAACTATTGACGGGTAAACAGTCTGTCTGTCTGTGAAAAAATAATAAATTTATCAAATAAACAATTTATAAAGAAAAATACATTTTGAGGTATAATAAATATAAATTATCTCTTTACAATACTACATAATTTCATGCAATTCTGTTGAGTTGATTCAGAGAAGTTTGACTGTCAAAAACAGAACTGATGGTCTATGGGCACACTGGTTGACTAATGGGATGACACACAGATGGACTGACAGGTGAACCGAGGTATTAACAGATGAAGTAAAAAGCTAACAGGAAGGTAGAATGATAGCCAAATTTTTATTAGTATGGACCATAAGGACACAAACATCTTGCTGTGTTGGGTATTATGACCATATTAAGAAGACAATTTACTCATGGGTTAATACAATAGCCTCCTGGAACAGCATAAAATAAAATTTGATGATGAAATGCCCTTATGCAAGGTTTTTGCATGTGGATCATTTGGGTTATCCTTACAAATTTATTGTTGATGAGCCAGGCATACCATATAATCGGGATTTATTTTTCTTGTGTGTTTAATTTTTGCTATGTTCGTGGTAGGCAATCGGGCGCAAAATTTAGCCTCTGCGTAAATTTCACTGCCCATTCAAAAGCATTGGATAAAGTATGAAAACATGAATTATAAATATAACAAATATTTCACTGCCCTGTTTTAAACAAAAATCGCCAACAAAAGGCGATGCAAAAATATCCCAATATACAGTATTCCAGAATAGCAGAAAGTAAATAACCTAAATAACCCAGATAGGAATATGCTTTACATAAAAAAAGCTGAAAATCAATATGTTTACATTTTTTCAGAAGGACATCCCAAGTCCATCTTATCTCAATCATGCCCCTTGCTGATTTTTTTAGTGTATCTGTCTAGGTTAATAAGTTATTTGTCCTTGATCAGATATTTTTTAGGTTGATATTTTGATTTTATACACATTGTTGAAACAGATCATTTCAAAATGTTAGCAAGTACTAACCTATAATTTTGTTTCCATGGTAACTTCACATCTAATACATAAGATAATACTGAAACAAGTTGGCTAGTTAACGCTAATGCACCACTGATTGTATGTCCTGGGTTTCTCAAACTGTTGTCAGGATTCCCTCCATTTTCTCTACTAGTAGCCACTGAAAAACAAAAATAATTTGCCTAAAAAAACATTCCAATATTTAATACAGTGGTACAACATTATTTTTGTGTCTATGCCATTTTTTGTACTGAAATGCTGAATGATATTATTTGCTGTGTTTCAATGAAAGGAGCAAGAAAAATTCTAATTTTTTGTCTGTCTGTGCATGGTATCCTACTATTTCTTCCATCATTAAAATTGCAACTGAAACCTTTTTATATTATAATTTCATAGTTGCCAACCTCCCACATTGAAAAATCATGTCATGACATGACATGATATACCAAAAAGCGTGTGAAAACGTGTGACGTAATTTTGGATTATTGTACAAAATTTATATACATTGTGTAAAAACCAATTTACCAATATAAACAACATGATAAACTCCCATTTATTCAACATTTGCCTGTTTTGTTGATTTTAGAACAACCTGACTAGGGACATATTAAAAACGATTACAAGTCTTGTTGAATTTACAAGAAAATAAGGCAAAAAGTAAGCAAAGATTTTCTTAGCCTGGTCCTTGATGATCCCATGGCCATCATTTAACAAATTTTTGTAGCTGGCAAGGAGGAAATGGCCTTGAACCTATCTTGACAGATTAGGAGTTCCAACTGAGCCCGAGCTTTTGTATATCAGACTAGATCACTTTCTGTAAATGATCCAACAATATAAATGTGTAAACTGCATAGCCCCCTACTCTCCGATCACTTTCTTTGACTTTAAGTTTATTCATTAAACTCGGACTCCCAAATTTTGTTTTGGTATCACTGATCCGGTATAAAATTTCGTTTTCTCTTTGCACTCGTGTCTTTAGTCGGCGTTACCAGCCAAGAAATTTATTGAAACAATTCCAAATCAGTTGTTTCTGCGAATGGAAGTTTTGCAATTTACTGTGCGGTCATGAAAAGTCCGAAGAATCGCGGGAATCGATAGCGCCAATAACCAAAAACATAAACAACGTGTGTGGAAAAGTCCAGAGAATCACGAAATACGCTAATGACAAAATCTACACGTGTAAACCGTTGAAAAAGCGTGTGTAACACGCGAAAATCATGTGAGTTGGCAACTATGTAATTTATAAAAATAAATGCTTAAGGATGTTTGCTGGTCATGTTTGAGAGGGCGGACAGGGGGGTACCTTTCTCCCGTCTCCCTCCCCCCTTCTTCTTTCTTCCTCCCCTTTCCTCCTTTCTCCCTTTTTCTTCTCACCTTTCTCCCTCCCCTTCTCTCTTTCCTTTCTCCTTTCTCCCTCCCCTTTCTCCTTTCTCCCTCCCCTTCTCTCTTTTCTCCCTCCTCTCTCTCCTTTATCCCACCCCCTTTCTCCTTTCTCCCTCCCCCTTTTCTCCCTGTCTCCCTTTACCCTGTCCGCCCCCTCATGTTTATGCATTTCTGTCAGATTTTCGGACTTCTCTGGTTTTATCCATTCAAAAGCTTAATAATATTTTGCTCAGTGACCCCCTAATTTCATTTTATATATCTTTGGGAGCATTCTGACAAAATTTTATTCCATTGGTGTTATTTTGTCACATTCATTGTTGGATAAACATTGCTCATGTTAAACCTATGAAAAATGCAGAGGAGTCCAGTTCCCGCCATTTTTTGAAACACTTTTATCTCAAAAAATTCATCGGTAACCTATACATTTTTTCAGCTTTAATTATTTCTTTTTCAATTTTCAAACATAAAATTACATTTATTCGGAATCCTTGTTATTTTAAAATTGACTAGCGAACATCCTTAACTCCCAAATAAAAGCTAAACTTTTGATCATTATTTGTTATCATAAAGACTTATTATTGACTGAAACCATTTTTCAGTTTGTTCAAAATGCATAAATTCGTTTCGCAATTCTTTTGATACACATTAATGAAAAAAAAGGTTGTGCTATTGCAGATTTATGAATACATGTGATGCTAATTTAGAATGTTTTGGTTTCTTTTCATGGAAGGAGTAACAGATAAAGATAAGCCATAACAACATTGTTTTATTCCACGATTCCCAGTAGAATGTCCCAGTATCCACATGTATACCACAAGTAATTTTTCCAATATTAGACAGCTATCTAAACATGTTTAGTCAATACATGTCTTGTCTTTACAAGTTGTCTGACATACAAAAATTCATTAATGCTAAATTTCAATATCAATTCTAGTGAAACTGACATTTGGAAGCCAAAAAAAATCTCCATCATATGCTACATCAATAGTTACACTTTACCTCTGTAGATATTTTTTTTTTTATTACAGTATTTATTTAAGTTAATTACAGTTATTAAACAACTATTTTGCAATTAAAAGCGTCATTCTAATGTTGCTGGTCAATGGTCTTTGCAACAATGGACATGTGGTGTCACAGTGAAGCCTTTGATTTTCAAATTCAGTTCATTAAAACACTTATTTACTGGCTAATCAAAAATTATCAAGTTTATGAATGAACTCCACACCAACTATTTCCATTCATTTTGTTATGTGTCTTGTGGAACTATTTCCCTCTCAGTCAGCAGATAACTTTATAATATCCTTTTACTTTGCGATTTTACATGTAAAATGTATACTATAACTTCAAAACAAGCTGTTCCAGAAATAATTGTGTGGAGTGTCTGTAGGCACTTTAATAAAAATTTGATGGATTGTTGGTATATTGCAGACTTCCATTGTTTTTTGATTTATCACATTGGCTGTAGGGGGAAGGTTTGGATCCAATAAAACTAGTTTAACCCCACCACAGCAGGTTTGTGCCTGTCCTAGGTCAGGAATTTATTAAGCCTTTGTGTGTCTTGTCCTTTTTCTAGTTAGTTTACTTTATGTCTATAGGAGTCTAGGATGATGTTTATTTCGCTGCACTTGATTGCTCTTTGTTCAGGGGCCGACTCCGACCTGCCGTTGGGTGTGGGGTTTTCTCACTGTTCATTGAAGATCTTATGGTGGCTTTGAGTTGTTATTACTCCCCTTTGGGTCGTTGTCTCTTTGACACATTCCCCGATTCCCTTCTTTTTTCCACTGTAGAAACACATTGAAGAAAAAAATTTTAAATTGTATGCCTCTTTTAAAGTGCTGTCCAACCCATCCACCATCCCTATCCTATACAATTAGTTCTGGAATGACCCTAAATATACATATTATCTTACCCCATAGATTGTAAGCCGAATAATCTCCATTACTGGGTAATGTAGGTTCTATTATACAATAATTTCCATCTTCTGAACTGTTTGTATAAACCCATTTACCACCTACATATGTTGTATGAGAGGCATCCCTAAGGGCACTTACTGTGCTCACTGCCATATTTGTTTCCAAGGCACTGCAAAAAGAACAGTCCAAACATATTTATACTTATAAGTAAGATTGTTGGATCACTTTGCCAGTCTTAACATATGTTTGTTGATGATCCTGCATCCATTAGTAAAAAGAAATATGGATGTAGCAATGTTCAACATCTAACAATGAAGAACAGCAATAAAAGCTTTGTTCCATTACTTGGTTTCACCATATTTTTGTTGAGACTTTGTCCCATGTGCATTTATTCTATATCCTTTCATTTTTTATATATATATCATAATGTTTTTCTACATAAATTGCAACAAAATTATTGATGGAAATAATTATCAGCATACATGAATTATTTGAAATCAGGGAGGATTTTCTAATGTTATTTAATAGATTTTCCCTATTAATAGTATGGTATTATCTATTACACTTCCTATATTTAATGGTGGTATTTGGCCTGCAGTTGACAATTTGGCTTTGTCCTTGTGGCCAGCAAAATTATGCCTGTCCAATAGGGTCTGTAAGTTTCATTTCATTTTTGGAACTTCTGGGGCCAAAACTTGTACCTGGAAGTTGCATTATAAACAAAAACATTTGACGTTTAGAGCAAAAAGTTTGTAAGTCATAATCCTGGAACGTCATATTTTGGCAGGAAACGTTTTCAAATTGCAATTTTATCGTCATTTCTCGATGTCACATGACGAGTCTTACAGACCCTATAAGTAAACTATCATGTTAGTTTAGTAATGGTTATAGACAAGAAATTCAAGCACTGAGAGTTTGATGAACATTTCATTCTTTTTCAGAGAAAATATGTCATTATTTTTTTCATATTATTTGGAAAAGTTCATTTTTGATGTAAAATAGAACTTTGAAATTGATTCTTGCTTACCTTGGTGGTTTGACCTCCTCAACAGAGAAAATATATTGCTGTAGGACATTAATATGAAACTGACGTACATCTGCTAGTTCATCTATAATAGTTACTAATTTTGAGCGTTTTCCATCTATGTCTTGTGACTTATCTCTGATGAATTTCTGAATCAACACTTTCTTCTCCCTGTGAGTTCTTGACTTCATATTTCTATTTGCATTGACTCTTCTGACATCTTCTAATCTTTGCTTTTCTGATTTAAAATAAGCATAAAATTTCAGTACTAATCAGTATCTCTTTAATCAAAATATAATCATATGCATAATTGATACTGTACACCGTGAAATTTCGCAGCGGTTTTATTTTCGCGATTTTCGCGTTTGGAGTGGAAGCGCGAAAATAAAACAGGGTGAATATACTTGTCTATTATTGAAGTCTATGGTAAAAAATGTGGCAGCGCGAATTCAAAACTTCGCGAACTAAAATCCTGTCAATTTACCGCGAAATAAAGACGACACGAAAATTTCCCAGTTTACAGTAGTACAGTCGAACTCTAATGGCTTCAACAACCAAGAGACTGACAAAAACAGTTCAAGCATTGGGACAACAAAAGAGTTTTAGACATCCATAGTGTTCAAACATCCATAGTGTTCGAGCTAATGCAGTTCGAGCTATCAAAGTTCAATTGTACAAACTCCACCTCCAAATAAAATGCACACAAATATTTTTCCACAATACTCATATACTTATTACATACCAGTATTGTGCACAAAACTCGTATACAAGTATTGTTGGGGCACAATTCAAGTGATCAACACAATTAACTAAGCTTTTAAGTTCATGGGAAAAATTGCCATGGAATTAGTATTAGCACAAAATATTGCAAAAGCAAGGGATGAACTAAGTCAGTTATCCCTATGGTGAAATATAGCTGAAATGCAATAGGGGTGAAGAAGTCAATTAATGTTCTCTATAGATCAGTGTGGCCTTTTTGAAATATGACCTAACTAACCAACCTTACTAGTCATTACACTGTTCATGTCTTTGTCTGTTTAAGGTAGATAGACACTATTATGGGAAATTTGTATGAGTTTTCTTTGATTTCATGGAGCAAATATTTTCAGAATTTTAAGAAAAAATATTGGAAAAAAGTATTGTGTCTTAAAGAAGAATAAAGAATGAAATAAAAGGGACAACAGGAAACCCCTACCCTACAATTGCTGTAAATTATAATTACATGCCACAATCTGCCAGGGAACCACACAGGAAAAACACAAATAAGACAAAAGACAAACGTAAACAACGATAGGAACTCGGGACAGACAGACTTGTTACCGGCACTAGCAAAAGCCAGCGGTAGGGTTTGACCTGTTTATGGGTACCTAAACCTCCCCTTTATCTATAGTTTAGTAAACATACGAATAAAACCTAATACAGGTAGACTACTAACTCCATGACCACAATCTTGAAAGAAGAGAATATAACAAGACGTAATTTTGAGTAAACATGTTAAATTTATTTTAGACTTTCCCAGAAGTCCCATATTTTGTTTTTTTTCTGTTCTGTTTTGTTTTTTGTTTTTAGAGGGTTTTTTTGTTTGGTTTTTTAGAAACCAATTTCTATTTTCCATAAAACTAATTACATCTTCACAATGGTAAATATGAGTAATCAGTACATGTATTCATAACTTAAAAGTAGCAAATTACCAATACATCTGCTCTTCTTTGCAGCTTCCAATGCTTTCTTTAATAGTTTTATCTTTCTATGACATTCATCAATTTCTCTTGTCTGAAATAGATATCTCTTTATTATTATTTAAGGGGGTTCGCTACTCCATTTGAAAATAAATAGGATTTCAAACAAGCATGATTTTTTGTTAGAAAATTTAAAAAGAAGTAATTTAAGTGAAAATAATGGATAGGTTGATGATCTCGTTTTTGAGATTTAAGTGATTAAAAATTTGGCGGGAAACCGAACTCCTCTGATTTTTCATAGGATTAACATTAACAAGATTTGACCATGAATGAATGTGGCAGAATAAATAGAATTCAATGAAATTTTTACATAATGCTCACAAAGATGTATAAAATGAAATTATGGAAAAAAATAAGGGGGTCAATGGGCAAAAAATTATACTGCTTTTAAATGGATAAAACCAGAGGATTCCGAAAATCTGACAGAAATCCCAAAACATGAGGAGCATACCTCCTTATGACAAATGGGGGTAATAACAAAATTACAGAACAGAATTGTCAAGACCCAAAGTCCAAGAAGCAAAAGCAAGTGCAAAAATAAGAAAAAAATAATTCTAATGCCACTGGGTTTATAATAATTTTGATTGGGTAACTTCGAAATTTTCAGTGTGTTAATTATTGGTTTTACAATCAAAACTAATAACTACATCAAGACACAGGAAGAAATTTATATTTTTGAGGGTTTGCATAAGAATGGAGCTAACCACAATGTATTTTATTATCTTTTGGGGAAATTTAATTCCGAGATTAATGTATTGAAGATTATATACAAATAACATAAATACAGAGACTTGAAACTCCTTCTTAATCATGTATAAGCGCACAACATATATTCTATTAAGTAACTTTTAAGAAAATCCCAACCACTTATAATCAAGTCTTGGCAAAATTGTTTTGTATTGAACTATTTTTTTTTCAAATTTTTCAAATACCCAAAAGTACTGTGCTGCAGAACAGTCTCTATTTACCTTATAAATTAAAACATGAGCTGTCGCCGAATGACAGCCAAATATACCCCCTGCTCATTGAACCCTGAATCGATATGGTAAGTGCAAAATTAAGTTGGTGTGGACACAATACAGGTGTGGACACAGTACAGGTGTGGACACAATACAAGTATGGACACAATGATATAATCTTCAAGAAAGAACTTTTCACAAGGGTTCCAATGAAAACACTCTGTCTAAATCAGACAAATATAAAATTCACCTTTTTTCAGCCTATTTGATATTTTTACACATCTACATATAGTGTTCTTCCTTTGTCTAAAGTTTCATCAAAATCCTTCAGTTGCGCTTACGAGGTAACCCATACATGGGGAATCAACGAAAAGTCAAAGTCCAATTATCTCCCCTTCCTGGTTTTGGACAATAATTATATTCCTTCATGCACATCTCCATATAGTGTCCTTCCTTTGTGTAAAGTTTCATCAAAATCCTTCAAGTGGTTTAAGATGAGTTACGCTTACGAGAAGTGTGGACAGATTGACAGACGGACGGACGGACAGGCAGGGTGATTCCTATATACCCCCCCCCAAACTTTGTTTGCGGGGGTTATAAATATTGTGACTTAAATACACCCTTCATAACTATCAGCTAAGTATTTCTCTGTGTAAAACTGATCCTATTGTAAAGCCAATACACAATGATAAGAATGATGCAGATAAGTATACTGAACAGTAAAAGAGTAATACCATTCTTGCTGTTCAGTATGTTTTCCGCGTCATTTTGATCATTTTGTATTGTCATAACAATAGGATCAGATTTACATGGAGAATTGCTATGAAGGGTGTGTTAAATATATATTATTTTGCTTCCACTAAATAAGAGATAATTACTCACCCTTATATCAGCTTTATAAGTGGATTCAACTTTCTTCTGACATCTGAAATTAAAAACAAAAAAGTACATGTAAGGCCATAATTAAATAATTACTAGATTGATTCTCATCCATTTTTCTCAAAATTTGGGGTGTGCTGGGGAATTTCATTTAATTTTTTTTACCAAATTTTTGTGAAATATTCTGTCCTTTTAAAAAAATTTACCCAAATTGACCAAAAAATCAAATCAGAAGTTTCTGAGGCAGATTAAAAAATCGGGTGGGTTGGGGTGAGAATCTAGGAATCTAGGCTATTTTTTTTAATATGGCTAAAAAAAAGTTCACATTTATTACTTCATTTGTCTTTCAACAGATGACAGCACTAGCACACAATTTTACCCAAAACCGCAACATGAGTTTGCATTAGTACAATGACAATGAATCAGATACACATCTACACATTTGGTATTTAACAACTACAAGATGTCATGAAAATCTGCTGACTAGTTTTAGATTGCTTATGTCAAAAGGGTCATAACTCTAAGAAAATAAATCCAAACAAAACTTGTTCTTAATATGAACATATTCATCATGTTCATATTATTTCTTAACTAAAATGTAACTACATGTACGAAGTCTCTTGAAATTCTGTTAACATGGTAAGTAGTTTCAGATGATTTGGTATAACAAACTAAAAGAAAGAAGTGCCATTTGTTAAAATTTCTCTTCTCAATAGGGACATAACTTCAGCTTTCATTCCCCCTCCAAAAATATCCAATAAGAATTTCTTGTAAAACTTAAGTCCTTTATTTGTTATTATTTTAATGTTTCAAGAAATTCTGTTGAGCAGTTTCAGAGTAGTTGGTCTAACAACGAGTAAGAAGGATGGACAATTTTACATCTGTTAATACTTAATACCCTACACAATCTTTGCATAGGATATAATGAAATAATAATCGCTTGTACAATGTACATGTACCACAGATCAGACAAAATCCATGGAACTTGAGGTCTCTATGAAGAAAATGCTCATGTTGTCAATGAAGAACCACTACATGTATTTGAAATACAGATTATATTTTGAACAGACACATTTTTTCCATGTTTGTTATGATTTTTCCTCTTTGGGCTTGTGATATGGACACAATGTACATGTAATGAATGCTTTACTGCTCATGGACAATGAGAACCTAACGATAGTGTATAAAATTATATCTTGTACATGTTTAAATGGATTTATCCTTCTAAATGATTCAGCTTACTTACTTTTCAAGAGCACAGTCCCTTTCTATCTTCAGGAAATCAAGTTTGTGAGACAAATCTGTGTAACTGTAAAAAGACAACAACAAGCAATGATCATGAGGATACATGTATTACATATAAATTTGTAATGAAAATTTTGTTCATTACCAAATCCTAGTATAAAAAAATTTCAATAAATTGTCTGTTAAGCAAATTCTTGTCTATGTCAAAAATATTTCTTTGAATGATTATTTTCCCATGGCAAAAATTAAATTTCCAAGAAAAAGCAAAAAATTTCAAGAAGATTCAATTTCAAGTGTCATCTTACATGTCTAAAGTAAGCATGGTAAGAAGAGATTCAGACTGAAAAAAGATTTTGGCCTGTAATTCATTGGACTGACTTATACCAGACTTTTGGTATAGGAACGTCATTCATTGGACTAACTAATACAGGACTTTTAGGATATGAGATCTTTTATGTTTTATGACGTAAACCTGAGGGAAAACTGGCAACAGACTGCATTCCTGTGTGGTTCCCACTTAGGCTTATTTAGACGGAAATTACCCTCCGTACTGTATTCTATAAAAGGGGAATTGTATCGTTAACCTGAAAGATCCATATTAAGCTTTTCTGTCAGTCCTACAATATTTTTGAAAGACCTTTGTAAGAAAAGAAACCAACAACAGCCTTTTTTTTTGCCTGTATTTTGGGACTCATTTGGACTGTCCCATATACCATATATTAGGCCAGACCTAACAATTTTTTGCCGTTCAAGACTGACCTACCCTGCTTTACATCTTATAAAGAGTGAAAAGCAAGTCATACAAATTTTCCAAAATTAAGTTTTATTTCAAAAAGTTTGCAAACCAATGGTGAAGAAATGCAAACATCTTTTAAAGGATGAAAACCGAGTCATACAAATTTTTCAAATAAGGTTTTATTTAAAACAGTTTAAAACAATGCTGAAGAAATGCAAACATCTTTCAAGTCATACAGATTTTTCAAATTAGGTTTTATTTAAAACAGTTTGCAAAACAATGCTAAAGAAATGCAGACATCTTTTAAACATGTTAATGTCAAACAAAATTTTAAAATTAGGTTTTATTTAAAACAGTTTGCAAAACAAAGCTGAAGAAATGCAAACATCTTTTTAAGAACAAAAACCAAGTCATACAAATTTCTCAATTTAAGTTTTATTTTAAACAGTTTGCAAAACAATGCTGAAGAAATGCAACTGCATACAGCTTGGGCAAATGTTGACATAATTATAAGGGTGATGTTCTGATGCTTATCCAATGAAACATTAATTATTTTTAATAAAAGATATATGCAATTTAATTGTGAAGACAATAGCTGCAAATAATTTTCTATGTTTTGGGAGGAAACATTTTTTACAAGGGATAACAAGGATCTTGGAAAAATTTTAAAGAGGAGTTTTATCATTTGCCATGGAATCGTTTTGTCCAGCTTCCATAAATTGTTGCCTAGTCCACAGCTCAACTTTGGAATTGAATAAGGAATGAGCAGAAATAACTAACATGAATTTTAATGTGGAATTTATTATGTGTGTAATAACCCTTGACAATTAATTTACTACTTTATGTAAATTTTGTGCATATCTTTATTAAGCCACTGCCACACTCTGATCTCCATGTAAAATTAATATCTCCTGCAGTAAATTACTAGACAGGTGACAGTCCTGAAAGGTATGTTGGATTATACTCCAAGGTTGTGTCAACATAATATCAAAGTGATTTGATCTAGATTTTCTTCAATCTAAAAGTTATAGCAATTTTTCTGTATCCTTCTCAATATATTCTATGTTAAAACTTGGACCTAACAGCTGCTTATTTTTAACAAGGGGAGGTAACTCTGGAAACTTGAAAGTGGTCAATTTCGGGGGCCAAAAGGAAGGCCACAGGCCTTTTATATCGGAGGCTACGCTTCAGAGCGATTCTAGAGCCTTAAAACCCTAAAAAATGGATTCTTTGGGTATTTTTATGGTTTTAACACGAGGTTTTAACTGGATATTTCAACAGCAGCTCTATTCCTCAGGTAAGTTAACCAGGAAATGAACCGGAAATAAAGAATTTGGTAAGTAGGCGGGCACGTGACGTGACGTGACATATGGGCATTTTGACATAAAAATTTGACAGTTTGTCAACAAAAGCACGTTGGTTTGTTGTTAGGCCGATTGTGTACAACGAATTAGCCGATATTTGTAGAGATCGTGAAAGACTGATAACTTGGCTTACACAGAAGGAATTATTGGGAGATTTTTCTGGTGTTTGTGATTCCTGTTATGTAGGTAATGTTTATTTGAGGACAGACAAATCATACAGTAAAGACCAAGTAGTATGGAGATGCTCTAATGGAAAGTGTAACAAGAAAACATCTATTTGCGAAGGTAGTTGGTTTTCCGGATCTCACTTACAACTTGCTCAAATTTTAAGATTGACATATTACTGGGTATACAAATGTTCCTATGAATTTGTTACAAGAGAGTTAAAAATCGGCAGTGAAAATACAATATGTGACTGGTATGATTTTGCTAGGTTAGTGTGTTTAAAGATTCTTGAACAAGACAGTGAACAAATAGGAGGGGTAGGTACAGAAGTTGAAATAGACGAATTGAAGTTTGGGAAGAGAAAGTATCACCGAGGAAAACAAGTAGATGGTGTATGGGTTTTCGGATGCATTGAAAGACAAAGTAAAAAGTGTTTTTTCCAGGTCATAGAGGACAGGTCTGCTGCTACTCTTATTCCCATTATTATTAAAAACGTCAAACCAGGGACCCAAATTTTGAGTGATTGTTGGAAATCATATAGTACACTCAAGGACGAGGATATACACATTTAACAGTTAATCATTCAGTGGATTTCAAGAACAAAGAAACTGGTGCCTGCACAAATTTGATAGGAGTCGACGTGGAACGCAGTTAAAAAATCTCTACCAAGAACTGGTACACAGAAACAAATGTATCATGGTTATCTTATGGAATACAGTGTAAGGAAAAAGTACATTAATAACAAAGAGGACAAATTCTTTGCATTCCTTGAGCTTGAAAAACGTGTTTATCCTGTGAAAAGGAGAGAAGTTTTTGCACCTTTGTCGCTTTCAATAAATCCGTTGTGGAACACTGATTTAAATGCAAGTCTTGATGATTTTCAACAATGAAGGTAAGTCATTTTGTTTTACTTTTAATGCCATCCATGCTTAAATACAATGCTCCGCGGGTTCTCAAGCAACAAACGCCGGCGGCAAAGCCTTGGCTTGTTTTGCTATAGTGGCGGCCATTTTAATACAGCCCAATAAAAACCACGCCCCCTAGCAACGAATTTGACATGCGCACAAATGTAGAAAAAGATGGCGGCGACCGACCGGTAAATTGCAATCTACCCAATTTCGGTTTTCTTTTTTTTTTATAGATTCCTAGCACTTGCTTGGAAAAAGGTCATTTCCCAAAAAGGAAAAGATTAAACACTTATCATCATTTCTGATTAAATGACCATAATACCTAGTTTTTTTATCAAAATCTAATTTGATCTTAAGGTTAAAGTCCCTGTCAAACAAAATAAGAGCCTTCTGCTTGCACCAATATTTATGACCCAGGATGAGAATGTCAGGCCTGGCAACTCTCATGCAAGTTGCATGAGATTCACACATTTCCAGGGCAAACTTTTGACATTTTCCTCTGATCTTTTCTTTTTTTTCTCACTGTGTTTTTCCTTTTTTTCTTTGACTTTTTTGATAAATCTCGCTTGCATCACAATTGAAAAACTTGCCAGCATTGGAATCTACTAATTTACTTGATGCAGCCTAATATTGTGTTTAAGGGCATACATGTGATAAACTTGTCAACTGAAGACTGGAGAATTGAAAATTTTTAGCTGAAGATTGGGTTTTTCTCAGATAGTTTTGGTGAATTCATGCAGTCATTTGTATAGGCTGGGACTAATACAACAAGGATTTGAAACATTCACAGTTCTTACAATTTCGGTATCTCGGCAGATTTACCTGTAAATCGTCGTATTTTTTAGCATTTCTCTGTTGAAACATAGGAAAGTTTTAGTACACTTTACAGCTGCATTTTTCCACCGATTTTAATACAAAGAACACAATTTAATAGGAAGCGAAGCTTCCATATATTTTGGAAACTGCAATTTTGTTCCCAATACTACGAGTTGAAAAAATCCCTGCGTCGAGAGTTATCGTTCTTGGAAATATACGCAAATGGACACATCAATCTTTCAGAGAAGATTTCTAAAATAAGTTTAAAAAATAAAGCATATGAATACGTTGCTTGATGGCCATTCAAACATGTTGATGGTAAAATCGAAATGAAGAAAACGGAATAAAAACAGTTTTACTGGGGAATTCTGGTACGAAACTAAAGACATATAAATCCATTCGGAATTCCACTGCATCGAAAAGGGTCAAGATAATAACCGAGAAATTACGAATGAATATATGCAACCATGACAACGATAAAGATCAATATCGTTACGCAAGAATTTTGAGTCCTATTGTTTATACGCTAAATTACAACTTATACACAGTCAGGTTTTGTCAGCAAACTAAATGCAGATATGTAGTTACTTCGCGACGGTTGTTTTCACTGCTTAAATAAAGATTGCATGATCTGACATATTGACATTGCGACGACAAGTTGCTATTGTAGACGTGCATCCATTGCTCATAGCATACGTTCAGGACTGGCATTTATTCATAGAACGTATCCTAACAATCCATTTACAGGGAATCCAATCAAAATATGAAGTCTTACCTTGATGCAGAGTGTTGACAATGCTCACTCCTTTGTCCCAATTTTTGACTCCTGCTTGGGGACTGCATCTTGTTATATACTGACGTATATTTGACCAAAAACTTTCCAAATAAAATGGCATTATGCTTTTCAATAACATAATGCTCAAATGATTGAGAAAATTCGTCAAAACAACAAGCGTCTGCTACCCCAGAAATATACTTCCAACCATATCCAGGATTGATAACTGCAATAATCAAAGGGCTTTAAGTACTGTGACTGGGAGTTGCGTTAGGATGTAGCATGTTGGGGTCATATATAGATATATGAAAATATGAGCAAAGTGTCACGACAAGAAAATGATTTCTCAGTGGAACTTGACTTATTCCATTATAAAAAGACATATTTTTTAATGATTATATGATCTTTTTTTTTATTTTCAATTTTATTTTATTGATATGAAATATTTGAAATTGAATCAATCAATAAAATACCAATAAATATTTTTTTGATTAATGGCAGGAATGTCAGGGCAAGTGCATAATTTAAGTTCTAAAATTTTAGAATTGGAAGCAATGTAGAAATATGTGTTATTCTCTGCATATAGTCAATTAGAAGCTTTATCTATCTGATATAAACTAATAATACCAGTAACTGGTGGGAGAGGTTACTCAGTAGGGAAGAGTGGGGACGGGTATTGTTACACCGTCTAAATCATGGACAAAAACAAAGGATCCCAAAATTCCAGATGTGCATTTAGGTACAAACTAACAAATAAAATGGGTAACCTTTTTAGGCATCCTACCTCATGCTCAGTGTAGTGTCAAGGAATTAATTCAGTATTATAAGAGCGGCGATAGCAAAAAAAAGCATAAAATAAAATATAAAAAAGGAATAAATAAACCTTACCCCCCCCCCATAATAAAAAAACAAAAAACAAAAAAAAAAAACCACACACACTTTAATGATATAAGCTAAGTTTAAGTTATCATCATTATTTCGTGACAAGCCCTTGTGTTCAATGCAGAGGAAATTAAAACAATGCGAAAGATGTATGAAAGCTGATAGACATGAAGTTAAGTATCATAGCAGTGTAATTTTTGCTTGGGAATCATATTTGTCATATTACATAAACAAACTCTTTTATGTTGGCAATATCTATCAATAATGCTCAGAGTTTCTTTTCAGGCACGCACTTCTAAACACAAATTCAATTTTTTTAAATTATGTTTCACAATCTTCAAATACTATATTTTTGGATGAATTGTGTCGTACTGTTTCGTCTTCATTGGCGGACAAACCTGTTTACTTGATTTTTACCACAATAACAATAATCATTATTTGATCTTA
>MJUU01071904.1:49990-64114 GCA_002080025.1 Modiolus philippinarum
AAAAAAAAAAAAAAAACCTTTAATATTAAATTAGCTAAGTTAGCTAATCTTTTTTTCTGTAGACTTACGGAATCAGAATAATAGCTTCAACTCACAAAAAAACCAAAAAAACAAACTGAAGTTATTATCATTATTTCGTAACAAGCCCCTGTGTTCAGATAAAATTAAAACATTGGAAATCCAGGAATCGAAAGATATATGAAAGCTGACAGACATGAAGAAAAGTATGATGGTAGTGTAATTTTTGCCTGGGAATCATATTTGTCATATTATATAAGTTGGCGATGTCTTTCAATAATGCTCAGAGCTTCTTTTCACATACGGACTTCTAAACACAAATTCGTTTTTTTTTATTACGTTTAACAATCTTCAAATACAATATTTTTGGATGAACTGTGTCGTACTGTTTCGGCTTCATTGGCGGACAAACCTGTTTACTTGATTTTTTTTAACGCAATAACAATAACCTTCATTTAATCTTGTCACTGGCTACGATTACCTGGAAAAGTAATCCTAATAAAAATAATTATTGTTACTTGAGACCAGAACAGAGACTAACTAGATACTGTCGGAAATGACAGCTATCCCCGCACTCCCTGTTTGACCCAGAAAACCCTATGCATAATTTTTTTCATTATTTTTTTAATCTTTCTATTGATAGTCATTATTGTAACTAAAAGAATTCTAGGATATACATAATGGTTGCTAAGTAGAATTCCAAAAAATAAGTGGTCTTTGAGACTTTCAGGAAATTAACCAAAATTGGAATCAATATTTTTACAATTCAGTTGATGAAAATGTTTTTCCTAAACTAAAAAAACAATTTAAGTATGGTTGCTAGGTAGAATTCCAAAAAATAAGTGGTCTTTGAGACTTTCAGGAAATTTACCAAAATTGGAATCATTTTAAAATCCAATTTATGAAAATGTTCGTCCTAAACTACACAAACATTCTAAGTATGGTTGCTAGGTAGAATTCCAAATCGAAGCATGGAATGCTGTTAAGGCAGGTTCCTGGGTATTCCAAGAAGTCCTGTTATTATTACTGTTTTTGCTGAAAATTTAATTTTTTCAAGAATTAAAATCCGAAGTTTTCCTTAGCTTCCCAGTCTGGGTTGTCTATTCAGTTTTTGAATGGGTTGTTGGCGATATATTTAAAACTCTGTTTACATTCCATTGCCTGTTCCTCTTTGTTGGTACATGTAAGTATTCCATACAAGTCTTACACTTGGTGGCTTGATAAATGTTGATATTTCTAATTTTGTCATGTTATCACTTTGATGACTATTTTAGAACAAGATCTGAAGGAACCACCTGTAGAGGATTTTACTGATAACGGCATTATCACAGGGATTGGGACTTGCTCCCAGTCAAGAAAAAAAACTTTTGTTTACCATCAAACTTTTTTTTTCTAGGCCGAAGCAAGTCATTGTGGCCTTATCTGGGCACAACACCTTCCAAAACATATTGAATGGGTTGCAGACTTCTTCTTATGATGGATCTCTGGTAGAGCATTACATATTTGTATTTTTTTATCTACATCTGTTGGATCAAAACACTGACACTGGACCATGGGAAGCCGAAATGCTTTTAGCCACTTTTAATTTTTTAAAGGTTAGAACTAGATCTACTATGATATAATTACGTATATATATAGTTTTATCAGGACCCTCACAAGTTTTCAACTGATGTTTTTACATTTGACTTTCGTGATCTAGCATGGAGTGATTTCTTAATACCTGACTATGATATGATGGATGACAACGTCTTGCCTTCGTGAACGTGTTCTTGGGGCAGTATACTGACAAATTTCATCTCTGTTTCAACACAATGTGAAAAATGAATTACTACAAAAGAAGGAATCACTGCAAATGATGAAAATTCAGCAAGCGAGCGCTTCCTCCTGTTGTAACAAATCAGTGACAGTTTGGGATCTCATAATGGTTCCATGTGATCCAGTACTACTGTTGTACTTGATTACGCTTGTGATTAGGAACGCCGTTGGAGATCAAGTTTAAACCTTCCATGCTTCATTGTTGACATAGTTGAATTATTCTAAAATTTAAATGTATTTGAAGTATTCCATAAAGAACATTTGTTGTAATTTCAGATTATTTTGAAACTTATTTGACCCTTATTTACTACGGCGTATGTCATGCAGGCATAATTAAGTTGGCCATTAATAAAACAAACCAACGCGCCACCTGTCGGGTTAAAACAAACAAGAAAACGTAGCTACAGTTTGATTGATCCTTTTTTAAGGTAGAGTACGTCAGTGTAACCATTAAAAGTTTCCAACTCATTTATATTGAGAAATACAGATACATACATTTTTACGAGTTACAACAGCGAAAGTAGAAGTTACTATGTATCCATTCATAAAAACTTGTAAAATCATAGCGTGCCGCATGAAATTTTTATGAATAAACCGAATCGTGAATTTCGAAGATCAATATAAGACCTCTGAGATTTAAAAAACATTGTATCTTTTAAAAGATATTAAATAAATACAATAAACACATAAAACGATGTAGTTGATCATGAAATGGACACTGTATCACCACATGAATGGATTATTTTTTGTGTCTTCGTATGAATAACTGGTAAGCCATACACGTTTTTTAACGATAGTCTGGATCATTCAGACTCTTTTCATACAAAGTAGTCTCCTTAATGTAAGAGTCAGGTTGAAAGAGACTATTTTCAAGGTGGCTTTACCTAACAGCTAGAAGGCAGAGACCCTGCCTTAAAAATAAGTGGTCTTTGAGACTTTCAGGAAATTTACCAAAATTGGAATCAAATATTTTTGAAATCCAATTTATGAAAATGTTTGTCCTAAACTACACAACCATTTTAAGTATGGTTGCTAGGTAGAATTCCAAAAAATAAGTGGTCTTTGAGACTTTCAGGAAATTTACCAAAACTGGAATCAAATATTTTTGAAATCCAATTGATGAAAATGTTTGTCCTACACTACACTAACATTTTAAGTACAGTTGCTACATAGAATTTCAAAAAATAAGTGGTCTTTGAGTCTTTCAGGAAATTTACCAAATAATTGGAACCGCCTTTCAGAATCTTAAGTTTTCAGAATTTTGTTTTCTACCAAACACTTGTCAGAATATAAGATAATATGCCAAAATTTTTAAAAAAAATATATGTCTTTGACATTTTCAGGAAATTGACCAAAGTTGGAACCGGAACCAAAATTCCAAAAGCATATTGCAAATCTGTACACTATATGCAACAATTCTGCATAAAGATTTGATCCTTAAATCCAACAAGTGTAGACACAGAAACGTCTCGCCAGAATATAAACATTATTGTTTACACATTATGAACCTAATACAGAGGGTCAAGAAAATTAATGCCCGATTCAACTTTAAGATAAACCTAATATGGAGAATCTAGGGTTTGTAATAGCTGAGAAATGGACATCAATGTAAAAATTTAACAAAGTCATTGGACCATGAAATTAAGGTCAAGGTTACTTGACAGGTGTCAGACTGGCATTTATCCTTTAATATGTAACAACAAACTAATATGGAGAGTCTAGGTTCTTTGACTGCTGAGAAATAGACATCAATATAAAAAATTAACAAAGTCACTAGAGTATGAAATTAAGTTCAAGGTTACTTGAAGTGTCAGTCTGGCATATATCAATTAATACGTAACAATAAACCTAATATGAAGAGTCTAGGTTCTTTAATTGCTGAGAAATTGACATCAATGTAAAAAATTATCAAAGTCACTGGACCATGAAATTAAGGTCAAGGTTACTTGACAAGTATCAGACTGGCATATACTGAAAACTATGTGACAACATGAACAATAAACCTAATATGGAGAATCTAGGTTCTCTGATTGCTGAGAAATGGACATCGACATAAAAAAATATCAAAGTCACTGGACCATGAAATTAAGGTCAAGGTTACTTGACAGGTGTCAGACTGGCATTTATCCTTTAATATGTAACAATAAACCTAATATCGAGAGTCTAGCTTGAGAAATGGACATCAATGTAAAAATTTAACAAAGTCACTGGACCATAAAATCAAGGTCAAGGTTACTTGACAAGTGTCAGACTGGCATCTACCCTTTAGTATGTAACAATAAACCTAATATGAAGAGTCTAGGATCTTTAATAGCTGAGAGTTGGACATAAATGTAAAAATAATAACAAAGTCACTGAACCATGTAATTGAGGTCAAGGTAACATGACAGGTGTCAGACTGGCATGTACTCATTAAATTGAAGCATTACACCAAATATGGTATCTCTACACATTACAGTGACTCAGATATTGACTTGAATGTAAAACTATGTCGCAATATTTACAAAGTCACTGAACCGTGCTAATGAGGTCAATGTCACTTGACAAGTGGCGGACTGGCATGTACCCACTAAGATGCATCAATACACTAAATATAAGGGATCTATGCATTACAAATACAGAGAAAAGGACTTGAATGTGAAACTATGTCGCAATTTTCATGGAGTCATTGAACCATGAAGACAAAGTCAAGGTCATCTGAAACATGTGATGCTGGAAAGCTCGTAACCTTAGGCATCTGTGGACCAAAGACGATCTGTGTATCCATGTCAGTTAAAAAGTTATTAAGGTTTAAGAAAAAGTTTACAATGCCGCCGTAGCCGCCATCGCAGGAAAGTAATACCTATGTCTGGCTTTCAGCGACTTTCGTCGCTGGCGAGACAAAAATGTAGGAGGAGTTTGCGTCACATTCCACATGTGTCTAATCCACATCTTTGGGTTTTTTAATGTTAAAATTGACATCATGGGGCCTCTTGTTTGCACAAAGACCAATATCAAAAATCCGAAAGCTTATTGTGCATCTACAGACTATATGCAACAATTCTATAACAAAATTAAATCCCTAAATCCATAAATGTAGGAGGAGTTTGTGTCACATGCCACATGTGTAAAAATTGACATCATGGGGCCTCTTGTTTGCACCAAGACCGATATCGAAAATCTGTAAGCTTATTGCGCATCTGCAGACTATATGCAACAATTCTACAACAAAATTAAATCCCTAAATCCAAAAATGTAGGAGTTTGAGTCACAAGAAAAGTGTGATGGACAGACAGACAGATGGAGGGTATAACATTATCCCCGGACTTTCTTCGAAAGTGCGGGGATAATTATGGAACCTTCACCAGATGCGGATCTGTTTTAAATGAAGTAACAATAATTTCTTTGAACACATGCAGCATAAGGGAAATTATATGAATTGTCCAATGCAAGCCTATAACCTTGACTGCACCTCTGGACCGTTAATACCGCGGTTTGTCTGTTATAAAATCGTCCTGGCGATGGCACCGCGACTGATAAAGTCTTCAAAAAGGGATTCCAATGGAGTTCTGTAAAAAGCCGGGGTTCCAGTCAATTTTTTCTCCGGTTTTTATTGAGTGTGCCTGAATTTGTCTTGATCCACCAATGCCGTGGTATCGGGTCCGTTCGCCCTAATAACATGTTCGCCCTGGGTTCGTTCGTCCTGGGTCCTTTCGCCCCTAGAGTTCGTTCGCCCTATTTTTTCATAAAGCTTAATCCTAATACTATAACTTAGGTATAAATCTTAATTATTATATATTTCAGTTATGAAGTCAATCTCAAACTTTCAAATATGTTAATTATTTAGTCACAAGGGATTAAAGATTGATAAATGTCCCTAATTTGATTTCTGTTATTTATAAATCATTAGTCTAAATTACTTAATGTAATTAAATGTTGTTCAGGTATAATTATTTAGTCCTTTAATTATTGAATTGTCTTTGATAATTAGCTTGGATATGTACAAACAATGCAAGAAGGAACTGGTAGACATAAAAGGAAGCTTATTTAACACTGATCCCTTGATCTTGAATGTGTGTTTTACAAATCAAAAATATGAAAAAAAAACAAACCTGAAAAGACAGTGGAAAAAATAACAAAAAAAAAACATAAGGAAGATACCAAAGGGAAAGTTACGTTTATTTTTTTTACTTTCAAATCACATTAGGAGAAAAAACTTGCAAAAAAAAAAACACTTGGTGACTTCTAGATGAAGAACAACAATAAAAGCATTGTTCCATTGCTTGTTAGGCCATAATAAAAAAAATGTTTCCCCGTACCCAACCTTACCTAATAATTTTGAGTAGGTACATTTTGTAGGTAGGAAGAATTTTTTTTGCAATGTTTAGAAATATCTGTTTTTTATCCAAATTTCAGTAATAAATTTTTTTTTTTCTCTGAAAAGTAAATAAAATTATAAATCTCACTACCAATACTATTCTTGTTTTTTGCTAATTATATAAATTGTGCAAGTGAATAACTATTTCTGCTTTATTACATGTTTATTCCCAACAATTTTGTTAAAACCTGATTAATACGAATATATAGGGCCAATAGGTATTTGGGGAGCGGACCCAGGGCGAACGGGTATTAGGGCGAACAGTTAATAGGGCAAACGTGAATCAGGGCGAACGGACCTGGATTCAAAAGCCGTCTCCCTATTGTCCTTGATAAACACTGACAAAGGGAAAAGCCTTTCTACAGGCCTACAGTATACAACAGCTTTTCCGCGAGTGAATTCAGCTTCGCTTCCATATAGGTTATATACTGGGGTCTCACTGTATCGCGGTACTTACGGTTTGGGGATTCAAGAAGAAAGGAAAGTTGGTTCTTTCATCTGATCCTATTCTAAATATTTATTTCATATTCTTCATGCATCTTTTTAAGCGAAAAATCTATATCTAAGGTATATTTATACATCGAAATTTGATGTCTAAAATTACAAGGTCAGCCATTTCATGTCAGTGGGAGAGTACCACTGTATCACGGTAATAAATTCCATCAATATGCAGGGCGCATTTCGGGACCAAAGTATTTTTTTCCGGGATAAATTAAATTACTGTATTTTATGATACTTTCTTATGAGATAATGTTCAGAAAAAGTTTTTCATTACATTAAATTAATTAAAATATTCTCATTTGAGCGTGAAAATCTCAATATTCAAAATGTTGGCGCAAAACCCTTGATTCTAATGCATTTTGTACATTTCATTTTTTAATTATTTCAAAGTAATTGATATTTAAATATATTTCTGAATTATCAGAGGGATAAGCTGTTAGAATACTTGTCTAACTTTCTCACTAGCACTTTCTACTTACTGGCAGGAATAAAAACCATAATCATCAACGAAAATGTATAGATCCGACATATTTCTATTGTGGGCCTTAATTCAAGGAACCCCGATTGTTGCCTCTATTACTCTGAATATTTTGCAGATCACGAAACCTTGTTGACATTTGTGACCTACAGACATCATACAACATGTCCACAACTTGCAGTTCTTGAGATAATCAAAAATACTTTTTTAATCATTTTTTTCCGGGAGAGGGGTTTGATCATGAATTACCACAGTTATCAAACGATGGTTAATTATTAATAATTTGTTTCTTCCAATTACATTTTACATAACACTTAAGTGTAAGCTACCCGGAATACAAAATTGCACTAAAGTTTAATTTTCTAAAAATTACCGGCCTATAGGTGACGTTATAATTACGTCATAGAGTAAAATAACGCGTACCGCGATACAGTGGAACCCGCGATACAATGGGAACAAGGTATACCTATCCTCATATTAAACTTCCGAATGCAATACTAAAAATACTGACCTATTGGAATAAGGTTATTACGGATAAAGTGAAGAATATGAACACAATTCTGGTACAAATAAGTGTATCAGAATTGTATCCAGTATCAGCCTCCAGAATTTTCTAGAATTGTGCAATTCTGGAAGATTCTGGACAATTCTGGAAGATTCTGGACAATTCTGGTATTCCAGAATTGTGCAATTCTGGAAGATTCTGGACATTTCTAGTATACCAGAATTGCCCAATTCTGGAAGATTCTGGACAATTCTGGTATTCCAGAATTGTGTACTTCTGGATAACTCTGGTCAACTTTCTGGCTCCCAATTTCTGCTAACTGACCATCACCTGGCTATGGGGTGAAATAATTAATGTGGTCCCCACCCTATCCATTAGAAAAATCAGACCACGCACAACAAGTTTTTTCAAATATCATGAATATTGTGTCATATTGGAAATAAAGTCTGGCTGTTTAAACTATTGAGGATTTTCATTATTTATTTATTTATTTGCATTGATGGCATTTGATTTGAAACGATGCGTCACAATTAAGTGCCTTATTGAAGTCGATATGTAACAAGTTAAATATATAAGGTACATGTGAGCTTAATCAAGCCACATCTAAATCAAATACCATTGCCATAAATGAAGAATTTTTGCATCCCACCTATAGGTCCCAGTTATTACTCTATTTATTTGACCTGACTGGTCAAGGGTCAATCATATCGGGATTACTCGTGTTAAAATTACCTACAAGACAGAGAAAATTAAGCCACGCCCAACCTGTTCAATAATTCTGGTTGAACCAGTTTAATTTACAATTCTGGTTGTACCAGAATTGTTCGTTATACAATTCTGGATGTACCAGAATTGTTCATTATACAGTTCTGGATGTACCAGATTTGTTCAAATTACAATTCTGGTTTTACCAGAATTGTTCAATTTCCAGAATTGTAAACTATTACAATTCTGGTAAAACCAGAATTGTATAATCTGCAATTCTGGAATTACCAGAATTGTAAGTTGTATACAATTCTGGAATACCAGAATTGTCTTTCAAATTGAACAATTCTAGAATAAATTTCTGTCCCAGAATTGTTCAAAAATAATATACAAACAATTCTGGTTTACTAGAATTGTTCAGTTCAACAATTCTGGAAAACCCAGAATTGTAAAAACACAATTCTGGTAATTCCAGAATTGTTTCAACAATTCTGGTACACTTATTTGTACCAGAATTGCACAATTCTGGTAGTTCCAGAATTGTGTTCATATTCTTCACTTTATCCGGTTATTACATATGTATCGAAATTGGGACATGGCACAATGAGCCCTAGCTGCGGAACCGTAGCTCTATAGGTCCTTTTATTTTTTTCTGATTTGGCGGACCATGGTCCGCAACTATCAGAAAATTAGCACAAGGACCATAAGAGCTACGGTTCCGCAGCTAAATGAGCCCAGGATAAGACTTGATGTAGTCTTATATGGTGTTAAAGGGTCAGAGTTTAACTTAAACAGTGACGAAATAATGAAACGTTTTTGAGGTTGCACTTATAAAAAAATTTCTACTTCGTTATTTTTCATTTTTGCGTATTACCTTCGAATGATGGTTGCTTTTGAGTGAATAAACAGCCCATGTTTCACACATGATTTACAATAATATTTTTTCTTTGTTCCGTCACATAAAGGGCAACGTTCTACCGCTACAGTCAGACCAGAGGAACTTTCTATTGAAGATGAACAAGGAAATTCTGTTGGGGCTAAACTGTCAGTGCTTGATTCCATTACATTTTAGTTTTCTCTAGACTTTTCGTAAACAAGCAAAAGGCTAGAGCAATCGTAGCTACTCGGCCATTTCCGCTACACTTAAAAATAAAATGGCCGAGTAGTTACGATTGAAGGCTAGAGAAGTATTGGATACGTCTTATCACCGATTTCGGTTTTGAAAATAAAACAACTTACAACGGTCCAAAAAAAAGTGTTTTTAGGCATTTTGTATAGATAATTCCGGACATACGGGATATCTTTTTTAACGAGGTGAAACATTGGGAAATCGATGGTAATCGTATGGAAAGGACTGAACCACAAAATCTGATTCTTCCAAAATTATATTTTAAAATTAATGTTAGGAATTCTTCTCATTATTTTAAGCGTTAATGACGCTTTATATAAACTTAAAAAATGAATATTAAAAAGCAGCATCGAAAGTTGACCGATTTCCCATAAAGTGAGATGAAAAATCAGAACACCGCCCCGAATGGCTTCCGGTGAATTTATCTGATCTGTGATTGGTCAAATTATAGCTGTGATGTCATCACGAAATTATCTATGGTTACTGCCCCCGTGACAAGGTATTGACTTTAAAAAACGGTAGTTATAATGGGGATCAAAAAGAAAGGGGACTGATCAATTTTTTGCTATTTTTTGTCATTTTTCCTAATTTTTTCTCGAAACTAAAAAATATTTCCGAAAACGGTGATTCAAATCCCCATACCACCTGTGCGTGTGGATCCACCACTGTTGTAAATTAAGGACCAAAGAAAATTGTCACATGCCATAGAAATACTGTTGAACTATAGTGGACCTGGGACTTATAACAGGGTTTTGAAACTATTTAACAAACCAGTTTGATCGAATAAAGCGGCGTCCCGGCTACGATTTTCGGTTGTAACTTTTGATTTACTCAACATAAAATCATTCTGAAAAATTTGCCGAAAAGCTGATTTATCGCATATTTACAACATTAAATTTTAATTCAAACAACAATGAAATTCTTATTAAAAATGGGTAATAAATGCACCATGGGTTGTTTTCTTGTGTAAAGAGGTCGTAAAATTATCGAGAAACCGTACAATAAACAAATGAAAGTTATCGATGATTAATGAGCGTCAGAACAATGAAAATAAAGAAAATTGGCTAACTTTAACTCGCTAGTTTACATGTCAAATTCCATCCTACAATTACGAAATTTTACCAGGACAAAGCTCTTTGTATTGGCTTTATAGCCATATATAATTTATGCAGGGAAATTTTTTAACAATGCTGATAAAATTTGACTGATGTGACCACGCTCATGCAATTTTTAGAAATAAATTTTGGAGTTCAAACACTGAACTTTTCCCTGTGTATTTTAATAGTAAATTTTCAACTAAATTTAAAGAAAAATATACCATGATTCGCATCGAAGTTTCATCTTTTCAATCATATAAAATTTGTAGCATTAAATATTTTGGGGAAAATAAAAAACGTTATGAAGTGCAAAATTTCGCGGTATATTTCTAAAAAATCCAAAAATTATCCAACTTTAAGAGTAAAGTTTGTGTACTTTGGAATAAATTTATTTTACAAAAAACTATACTCTGATTTTCAGCAATCTTTTTTCTATAAAATGGTGTACTTTGTATTAAATTCGGTGGAAAAATGTAGCTGTAAAGTGTACTAAAACTTCCCTATCTTTCATCAGAGAAATGCTAAAAAAATACGACGATTTACAGGTAAATCTGCCGAGACACCGAAATTATAAGAAATGTGAATGTTTCAAATCCCTGTTATATTAGTCCCAGAGTGGACGAAGGCAGTTAATTGTCCCTACATCATAACTGGAAGATCAATTTGTTCCATAAGACCACGGGTAGAATATTGCAACATTGTCTGGGATCCCTGGCAAAAAAACATATATATAAGCTAGAAATGATACAGGGATACAGCAAGATACACCTTAAACCAATACAATTATCAAGACAGTGTCACCAAAATGCTTGAACAATTAAAATGGCCCACTCTCCAACAACGACGCCAGTTTTCTTCATTGACCATGCTCTATAAAATTAAAAAAAAACAATCTTGTTAACATAAATAGCATTACCTGTCTCATAACAACAAGAGATGTTAAATTTGTTCTGCCGCACTCACCAACAAACTAACATGCTTCCTCTTACTTAACACGTACCAAAAGAATGTGGAATAGCCGCTTACCATCAGAAGTGGCTTCCAGCCCAGACTTGGAGTCTTTTAGGTCTGGGCTGAAATTAATGGTCTACAGCTAACAAACTCATTTAAATTTGTTTTATCCTATAAAAATTTAAAAAAAATAAGTAACCCTCATCATTATATATATTTGTACTAAATTTATTTTACCCACATGCGATTCCTCGTATAATCGTCAACATATTGATGAATAGGACGTAGATTTACCAGCACTAACTCCGTTTCGGCATGATATAGGAATGTTTGCAAATGTCACAAAATCTAATTTACATATGCAATAAACAATTTTGGTAGGCAAAGTTGTATAAAACCATCGTGAAACAATGTAAAAAAAATGACATTTTGTATTTTTTTTTATTATCATTCCGAATTTGGGTCTGTAAAATTTTTCGTATTTTTTCTGCCGAATCATTTTTTAAAAAATTCCTGTATAAAAATTTTATGTGTGTCAAAATTGTCGAGATTTGTAAACTTTTCAAAAAAGGCAGTGGCTGCGCGTCCACGCCGCTTGGATGCTGCTCGTCCACGCTTCCGGTTCTTGTATCCGGACATTCCAGCAAACTTTAAGATTACAATCTACCTGGAAGTCGAAGGTTAATAAGTTTAAATAAGAAAAATCCAACCCGAAAAGCTTATACTGCAGATATAACTTTTATTCTCCTCATAATTACTATATTGAAATTTATAACAACCAATGCTAGAAATTATTGGATGGTTGTTGCAGTAATACAAATTGGAAAGTCTACTTCGTTATACTGGCACTTTATAAAGCAGTCACTTTTGCGATAGTTGCTTCCAGAAAATAAAGGAAATAAGATTCTTTTCTTGTCTGGTCCGATTTACAATAATTTACACGCGAAGATGATAAACGAGGCTAAATATGGTAAATATTTAATTCCAGAACTGTGAATTTTGTGTAACTTGTGATAGACATTATTATTTTGAAAAATTAATTGTATGGATTTAAAGAAAAAAGGAAATAACCGCCCGTCGTCCGTTAACGTTTCACTTTTTTGCTATCTCCTTAGAATTTAATCAAACTTTCTAGGAATGATGTATGGAAGTTCTTTTACCAAGTTTGCCAAAATTTTTCCGATCCGCCAAAAAACATGGCCACCAGAGCGGAACTTAGGTTTAACATTGAACCTTACGGGAAAAGGCATATATTTGCTATCTCCTCTGAACCTACTGAAGCAAATTGAATCAAACTTTACGGGACTGATGTATGGAAGGTCCTTTATGAAGATTGCCAAAATTTTTCTGATCGGCTTAAAAAGATGTCCTCCAGCACAGAACATAGTTAAGCATAGAACCCTATAGGAAAAGCATATATTTGCTATCTCCTCTGAATCTACTGAAACAAACTGAATCAAACTTTACATGAATGATGTATGGAAGGTCCTTTATGTAGCAGTGATTTTGTTGCTTTTTTAAAAACTGCCTGCGCCTTTTTGATTGGGAAAATTTAATACAATTTTCGATAAATTGGGAGATTAACTTCAAACATTAAATTCTGTAAAACCATTCCATATAAAAAATCTAGCGGCTTATGAAATGTTCAGCTTGAACGTCGCTTGTACGTGTCCGCTTTCAGATTAATATATTTTGTTCTTCATATTGTATTTGATCTGCGCGTAGGTGAACATTTACTAAGATAGATAACAACTTTTTTTAACTTGTAAATGAAATTGTTCTCGCTCCGTCTTTCTCTTAAAATTATAACTTCGGGTACATTTATCCGAATATCCGGAAATGTTTCCTTTTCTATACAAAAACCGGAAGCGTATACGCGCAGTCTTTGGGCTACGGCGTGGACGCACAGCCAACCGCCTTTCAAAAACGATAATTGTATTTATATTGAAAATAAATATTTTAAAAAATAATACCATGTAAAAGTGTAAACATTCCACAATTTCGATCAAAAGCAATTATCAAGATACCTCAATTAACAATTTTGTATGAGTAAATTGAAAAAAAAAACACTTTTATGGCCTTTATGTGGGACGCAAAATTAAAAATGAGATTATATAGCATTATCTCAGCTAAAGCTATATTATCTGAATTTTTGTGGTTTTGGCGCACATTACCAGACATAAATTATCTGATCAGTTGCCAATTACCTCCTGATAAGTACATATGTATAGATATTTTACACAAGGTTTGTGGTAATAATGTTTATCTGCTGATAAAAAAGAATTACATGGTATATGTAATGCTATTTTTCCGTATTTTGTGGTTTTGACGTGCAATTATGTATGTTTTATCAGTTTTATCTAACAACCATAAATAAAATATTATAAGTAATCCAAACAGTAATTGTGGATCTCCATATGAAGATGCATTCCATTTTTTCATCGAATGTCCATTGTACTAAAACAGGAGAACAATCTTGTTCAGTGGTATTGATATTTATGCATTTTTAGATCGAAATTTTACTTTTCGGAAATGATGACTACGATAAAGACGAACTCAGCTATATTT
>MJUU01071905.1:33598-68722 GCA_002080025.1 Modiolus philippinarum
TTACAAAGCCCACAAAAATGAAAAGTGTTCACCCTCATAGCAATTAAATTTAATCATTTTGCTTCTAATTTTAATTAGTTTATTTGATGTACCTCATAATTAGCTTGTATTTTTTAAATTAATTTCCTTTGAAGTTTAATTGCCCATTTAATTCCCTCTGATCAATGATTATCACACACATTAATTATCACACACTTTTTTTTTAAATGTTTACCTTTAAATCAGCTGACTGTAAAATAGGGGATTCCCCATTTTACCTGTATACACTGTTGACCAGAAAATCAATATGGCGTACGATCTACGATAATCTTTAGCAGTACAGCAAGTTTTATGTTCTACCACAAGTTTTATTAAATAAAAAACAGGAAATTAAGACAAAAGAAACACAATTGATGTATAGATAATATTTAATTTCAACAAATAACGGTAGTTGTACATCCATTGGTATGTGATCTTTGTCACTCCCAAACATCCGGTATCGATCTAACAAAAATATGCATGTCAATATTACCCAAATTTAGAAAATTTACCTTTTGTTTTTGCAATAAACCCCTCTGTTTTGCTTATAACCGACATTTTCGTGCATTTTGTGCAAAATTTCTTTTGCTAATAAGCGGATTTTTCGATTAACCGCTTTGCGATTAACAGGTGAATTTAACATTACTTGAATGGGAAATGGATTGGTGTTTTGATTTCTTTTGCAATTAATCAAATTTTGCGATTATCAGGTTTGCGATTAAGTGGAATCCACTGTATTATGCATTTACCTAACATTTATATTAAAGAAAGGGGATTTTGACATTTTACACATTATTTTTTATACTAACATGACTAAGATTAATTTTTTATACTAATTATATTCTGTGAAAAATAAACAACTTTTCAAAGACTTACAGACTTCCAGTAATCTTGTAGAACTCTTTTTACCAGGATATAAAGCTTATCAGGAATATTTTCACCATTATCAAAAATATCTTGCAAGTTGGTCATATCTGAAAGAATTATAATCACTAAATATCAGGACTCTATAAAGACAACAAAATAGATGTGGGTTTCTTGATTACAGGCAGTGATTCATGTTATATTTAATTTGAATGACTAGGGAACAAATTTGATATAATGTAAAATGAAAAAAAAAAAATTATTATATAGAGGACGGTGAAAGATTAAAAATTCTCAGTGAAATAAAAGTGATAATTAACTGTGAAATTATTTTCCATAATTTCACTTTAGGAAGTGACGTCACAATAGATGTCATCAATGTTGTTGTTAAGTAAACGTAAACATCATAGTTCATGAAAAGAATCTCAATTAAATCATTAAATATATGAGAAGTGATCTATAAAAACAATAACTAATCCTAGATTCTGATTATCGACAATATTCAACTCATGATCAAAAAACACTGTAATTCACTCATGCGCTGCACGCATTTGTGAATTCCTGCGTTGTTCGATCATTTGTTGAATATTTTGCAATAACCAGAATCTCTGATTAGTTATAGTATAAAAATACAACAGGTAAAAACATCCCCTCATCAAAATTGAATTTCATCACTTAATTTTTTCAAAGAAAGTTGGCATAATCTGATTTTTGTACTCTAAAACTACAAAATGTATACAACAACAGTATTTAGGTCAGATGATTTGCCAGTTTGGAATATTCCTTTTATCAAATATATTTTGCAAATACTTTTACAGGTGAATAAATATTTTACAATTTGAGCCTGTATATTTTCTACTCTTAGTTAACTAGAGAATGTGTCTGTAACACACGGATGCCCCGCTCAAAGATTTATTGCAAAGGATAACCTCATATTGAAATGTAGGTCAAAGCTACTTAATTGTCATTAATTTGGGCAGTAATCATCAAGACAATTAATTTGATGAAATATCATTGTCCTATAACGTGTAGTTGTTGAGAGATGGACTTAAAGGCAAACCTTAACCAAATTCACTGAAGCATAAAATGTAGGTCAAAGCCACCTTATTGTCAATGATTTGGGTAGTACTCTTCAAGGCAATTACTTTGATGAAATATCATTGTCCTATAATGTGTAGTTGTTGAGAAATGGACTTTAATGCAAAACTTAACAAAAGTCACTGAAGCGTAAAATATAGGTCAAAGCTACCTAATTGTCAATGATTTTGGTAGTACTCAACAAACCAATTAATTTGATGAACTATCATTGTCCTACAATGTATAGTTGTTTAGAAATGGACTTAAACATAAAACTGAACCAGAGTCACTCAAGCATGAAATATAGGTCAAAGAGTCAAACTACATTGTGAACTATGTAGTACTATCAAAGATCTACCTACTGACCTATTATCATGGTTCTACCTGTTACAGTTTCTGAGAAATTGACTTTAATGCAAAACTTAACCAGACGTATGGACGGAAGGACAGATGGACGGACGGACAAGGGTAACACTATATGCCCCTTCCACATTCGTGGGCGGGACATAAAAATTAACCTTTCTACTTTGTTATACTTACATAGTTGGATGTCAGATCTATCTATTTGTGGAACAATCGCAGATACTCGGCCAATTAGCTCATTTTTATTCAATGCTGCCCAATCTTTTGCCAATTTCCCTACTACACTTTTATCCTTAAGAATCGTGGATACCACTGTATATAAAACATTTATCTGTAGTTGTTTCAGTATACTTTGTTGGAACTGTTGGTAAACTACAAAATATAAGTCATATGTAATTTGTTTTCTGATACCTTTATAATGTACCTTGAAACAAGTTAGAATATTCATCATGTGACAAAAACATAGATAACTCAGGAATAAACAGATCACCAAGAATGAATATTTTTTACTAATCATAATTTCAGATAGTTATGCTTTTTTTATGATATTTATTTTTTTTATAAATTACCAAGATTGTAGGTAGGTACAACTTTAATATGGATTATTTTTCAATATAAATACACTTAGACGTTAAAATAATAATGATGGTGACAAAAGTATGATATCACTTCCTAATGTGCCGAGAAATCTTTCATTTTCTGCAGTGAAAATTTAACTAGGAAAATTAGCAAATCACTGCTAACTATATAATAATATGTGTTAGGGGCATAGCCAACAGTTTCATGTTATATTGTCATTTTCATAACCTTTAGATATGTTGTAAAACAAATACTGAGGATTCCAAAAATGTTGAGAAAATATTGGGTCATCGATCTTGTTTCCATGGAAATTATGGTTAAACATTCATCACTTTTGCGTCTATTCAAGAAAAATCAAGTTCTAGCTTGAAAAATAATGAAGAAATAATTTTCAATGTAATTGCTACCAAAGCAACTGAAAAACAAAGTCAATGTTTTAAAGATATACAGAAAAATAAATTTGACATGATAAAGTATGTTCTAGTTCTCTAAATCACTAAATATGTTGCGCTATTAGTTGCATAAAAAGTTCCATTCCAAATTCAAATTTACAATATTTTAAAAGCTTCTCTTTTTGTCGATTTTATGAAATTTTGAAATTATGTACTTATAATAATATGCTACTCAAAAATTTCAAAAACAGTCTAGGTCAGAGTTTTTTTCCCCGAGATAATCATTAAAATATGCAACTTTTAATCTCCCTTGGGGTACCCCTAAAAAGTTTGCCAAACTTCTAATAATATGCTACTAAAAAATTTCTAAAACAGGATAGGTCACAGAGATTGTTTCCGAGATAAACATTAAAATATGCAACTTTTAATCTCCCTTGGGGTACCCCTAAAAAGTTTGCCAAACTTCTAATAATATGCTACTCAAAAATTTCTAAAACAGTCTAGGTCACAGAGACTGTTTCCGAGATAATCATTAAAATATGCAACTTTTAATCTCCCATGGGCTACCTCTGAAAAGTTAGCCAAACTGGAAGGTACAAAGTAACTTTCTTCGGAAACAAAAGGAATTACTTTGTGACGTTACATTTTTTCAACATCTTATTCCCGGAAAACATTGCCACCTTTTGCGTTTGTATTATCTCCCCTGAAACTATTGGATATGCCCTTAACTGAAGTTTTTTTAGTAATTTGACATTAATTCATCTTAAACATTCATGTAGATGCACACTGCTTATGTATGTAAACCTATATAACTAAAATTGGAGCACATAAGCTTTTAAATTATTTACAGCTTCCATAAATCATTTATAAATGTTTTTACCTGACAATTTTGTTTCTTTTAAGCCATCTGAACATTGTGTTAAACTACATTTTAACCACTGTGGCATACTGTGCAAGAACTCTGCAACAGCTTCAGTCATCCTATCAATATAAACTTTAAACTGTATCATAAAATGAAAACAACAAAAAATTCATGGCAGTCTCCTGATTATTTATTTACATGTACAGACATTTAGGCTAGAGATATTGGAGAGATAAAAAGATCACTAAAAAAATAATAAAAGAAAACATAGCTGATATTAACTATAACAGAAGTTGAACATTTCATTCTGAATATAAGGCTATAACTGCAGGTAATTCAGCAAACAAGATAAAGTTTAATTAATTTATATGACGTCCTTTAATCGCCTTGTGTCCGTAACCATGGTAAAATCTGCATATATTCTTGGGTATTGTCATTACAAACGACGCTTCTTTTGATAACGTCCTAGACAGTTTGATGACAGTTTTTGCAGCATCATAGAACAAAACATCATACTTAACAGGGTTAAATTAATGGCTATTTCACCTAAAAATACAAAGACGAATTCATCTCTTCTGTATCCTGTGTCTTATTAGAATCGAAATAATTCACAGGAGCCTGAATATATGTTGATTTTACCATGGGTTTGCCCTTTATGCCTATATTTTGCCATAAAGGGCCAACCAGTGATAAAATTGCCATATATTCATGCTCCCGTGAATTATTTCTGAATTAATATTGGTAGGTAGTGGCTGAATTTCGTTAGCAAGGTGAAAGTAAACAAAACCTTCAGGTCAATTTCCACACTTTAATTTTACACATTAATATTTTTGAACTTGAACAGTTAACATGTACCCGGTAGGTTTTTTATCATATAGAAATAACTATATTGTTTATTGTGGCCTAAAAATCATTTTGACAAATATATGAGAATAATCAACAGTCAAAAGTTTTCCTTACAGTCAAAATCATCTGTGCATTTCATGTAATAATTCGTAAAGGTTCCGCGGAACCTGGTGTCTCGCCTGCTCACTCCGCTTTCATTATAATTTGGCCTATTATTAAGATGTTGTTACTAAAAATTCTAAGAAATAACTGGTCTTTGAGAGTATCAGGAAATTACCAAAATTGGAACCAAAAATTTTTGAAATCTAACCATTGGCAATATAAGTTTTGACAAAAATTCATCCAAAAAGCATGGTTGCTAAAAGAATTTCAAAAAATTGTTCGTCTTTGACTCAGTTTGAGAGTATCATGAAATTTACAAAAATTGGAATAAAAATTTTTGAAATCTAAACATTTAAAAATTTTGTTTATACTAAAATTCAATCAAAAAGCATTGCTGCCTACAAGAATTCCCAAAAATTGCTCGTCTTTGAGAGTTTAAGGAAATTTACCAAAATTGGAATAAAAAATTTTTGAAATATAACTTTTGAAAAAAATTGTTTATACTAAAATTGATCCAAAAAGCATGGTTGCGAACAAGAATTCCCCAAAACTGCTGGTCTCTGAGAGTTGCAGGAAATTTCCTGAAATTGGAACCATATTTTTCATTATTAAGTTATTGAAGTTCAAAAAAAGTTTAACATTTGGGTTAACCAAATGTTGACAACGACGGAATCTATGGTCGCTATGTCTCGCCTTCGCGACATTCATCGCAGGCGAGACAAAAATTGTGTCCGTTTAAAAATTCTTCATTGCTAATTTGGGGTCCAATTTTTAAAGTTTGTATCACTAGAAAGAAAATGAGTTTCCTTCATTAATTTAGAAATAATTCTGTGATCATTACCTTTTTCATTTCAACAATTTAGATACCAATTTTAATAAATTTTGAAATCATAATCTATATTATGACTTTAAATTTTGTAGTGGTATTCAAATAATAATGTCAACAAGAAAACTACTGAAAATAGAATAATTTCAAAATTATAGAAAAAAAATCTGTCTGTTAAGCTCTTTTTGACAATGAAAGAGTTATGAAAATTGGATAAGATAAATTCTGGAGAATTTTTAAAACTGAGTCTGTCTTTACATGAAGAGAATAGGTCAATCAAGTGTAGCTTATAGTGTGCAAGCTAATAAAGACACAATTGAGAACAAAACATGTATATGTGTTCATGGTTAAAGGTTTTTGCATTTTTTTCTTTACTAAATATTGTTATCTCATACATAGATATTTCTCCTTCACATTCAATACCACTACGTACCCTTTATTAGTTAAAGCTGGAACTTTAGGAACCAGTATATCATTCATAACAAAGTAAACCAATAGGTNTTGGAACCAAAAATTTTTGAAATCTAACCATTGGCAATATAAGTTTTGACAAAAATTCATCCAAAAAGCATGGTTGCTAAAAAGAATTTCAAAAAATTGCTTGTCTTTGACTCAGTTTGAGAGTATCATGAAATTTACCAAAATTGGAATAAAAATTTTTGAAATCTAAATATTGAAAAATTTTGTTTATACTAAAATTCAATCAAAAAGCATTGCTGCCTACAAGAATTCCCAAAAATTTCTGGTCTTTGAGAGTTTCAGGAAATTTATCAAAATTGGAATAAAAAATTTTTGAAATATAACTTTTGAAAAAAATTGCTTTTACTAAAATTGATCCAAAAAGCATGGTTGCGAACAAGAATTCCCCAAAACTGCTGGTCTTTGAAAGTTGCAGGAAATTTACCGAAATTGGAACCATATTTTTTCATTATTAAGTTATTGAAGTTCAAAAAAAGTTTAACATTTGGGTTAACCAAATGTTGACGACGACACCGACGACGGAATCTATGGTCGCTATGTCTTGCCTTCGCGACATTCATCGCAGGCGAGACAAAAATTGTGTCCGTTTAAAAATTCTTCATTGCTAATTTGGGTCCAATTTTTAAAGTTTGTATCACTAGAAAGAAAATGAGTTTCCTTCATTAATTTAGAAATAATTCTGTGATCATTATCTTTTTCATTTCAACAATTTAGATACCAATTTTAAATTTTTAAATCATAATCTATATTATGACTTTAAATTTTGTAGTGGTATTCAAATAATAATGTCAACAAGAAAACTACTGAACATAGAATAATTTCAAAATTATAGAAAAAAATCTGTCTGTTAAGCTCTTTTTGACAATGAAAGAGTTATGAAAATTGGATAAGATAAATTCTGGAGAAGTTTTAAAACTGAGTCTGTCTTTACATGAAGAGAATAGGTCAATCAAGTGTAGCTTATAGTGTGCAAGCTAATAAAGACACATTTGAGAACAAAACATGTATATGTGTTCATGGTTAAAGGTTTTTGCATTTTTTTCCTTACTAAATATTGTTATCTCATACATAGATATTTCTCCTTCACATTCAATACCACTACGTACCCTTTATTAGTTAAAGCTGGAACTTTAGGAACCAGTATATCATTCATAACAAAGTAAACCAATAGGTCACATTGTTCTATAACAATCTGGAAGTCTGGTTGGTTTATAACAGAATGAAGTTGTTCAGAAAGATTAGTCCAGAAATCATACATTTCATCTTTCACCTGAAAGAAACAGTGTTGAAATATACAACAAAACATAAGCCATACTGTACTACAACAATAAAATTTTTAGGATCATATAAAAATTCTTGATCCTGATTCATTTATCTTAAATAAGATTGTATTATCTTCATATTTTCACCCTATCAATTATTTAGGAGGGTGGGAAGGCTGTTTATGTACCCATTCAGGAATTTTGAGGATTTATCAAAGTCCCCAAATTCAATTGTTGGTTTCAGTTCAAACAAAATAGATTGTTGTTAACATGTCTTAATAGTTATAAACAATATCGTCTTTTCACAAAAATATTTTTATGAATTAGCCATGAATATTTCAATCATCCACCACAAAAACTATAGGAGTTTCCGCGAATCCAATTAGTGACGTCACAAATTCTGATTTACATATGCAAATTAGCATTTTTGGTTGGCAAAGTGAATAATCATTATATAGCATTGGGATAGAATTTTTAATCTTTGATAACTTTTTTATTATATGCAAGATTTTGGATCTGTAATATGCATGTTAAACATTCAGATATTCATATTTTTTCTACCGATTTACTTTTTAATAAAAATAGACAAATATTTTTTCATATGAATTTCAAAAATATGAAAGTTTACAAAAATTATATGGTTTACAAAATACGCTAATTCTTTATATATTTAAAATAAAAAGCTCATAATTTTTACATCCTGTAAAAGTGCAAACATTCCATAATTGAGATCAAAAAGAATTATCCATTTATCTTAAATAACAAATTTTCACCAGTTAATTGAAAATGACATTTTTATTACCCTAATCAGGGACTACGATTTCTTGCCAACCAAAGGTAATTTTCCAAGCTTGTGACGTCACGGCGGAAACTCCTATTAGGAAGTCAACAACACTACTTGATCAGTAAATTATTATATTGTAGTTGGCAATGAGGTATTGTTATTCAATTAACCCTGACAATACTGTATATATAGTCTCTAACATTGTTTCCAGTTTTTTACATACAAATGTTACATACAAATGTATATTTCTCACCTCTACATTTTCACATTTTAAAGTTCAAGGTTTACCAAGAACTTTAAAATGTGAAAATTTAACTATCGAGATGAGAGAAATTATGGTAATAAACTGGAAAACAATGTTAAGAGATTGTTTCTCTAATTCCTACTCAATTTATTTGAAGTAAAGCAATCTCCGTAGTCTCCAGTCTCAAATATGCCACCATTTTGTTGCTATAATCGTTGCTATGTGTATTATTGCGCCATTCATTAAAAGGGATATTGAGTGTAAAATTTTTGATAAAAATGTCATATTTTCAATAAATTGATTAATCTTAGTCATAAAAATGCAAAGACCATTTAGCTGGACAATCATTCAGGTGTTACAGTTAATTTTAGAAAGGTGGTTAGTCATCCTATTGCTGAGAGAATTGATCAATAGGTTGGTGTCTTTGCCTAATATGCTTACAAAAGACATTTAAATATTCCTCAATAGGTCATTGATTTTATTTATAGGTCAGGCATTTAGCTGTAATTTCATCAACATCCGATTGCACTATTTCTAGAAACTGACACGAGATATTTACATGATTGACCAATCGCCATTGGAGATCAAATTTACACACATGTTGGTTATTATTTCGATAACTATTTGCCAGGAGGTGCTTGAATTTGCTAAAAATGACAGAAAGTGCTTTAAATACACAGCATGAAATTTTCATGGTTTTGGAGTAGGGGTTTATTTGCAGGGTTTTTATATTTGTTAATTTTAGATGAAGTAATTATGCTCATTTATATTAAAAGTTACAGTGAAATATTCGAGATTGTTTTAAATGTGAACAGTGCGAAAATTATTAACTCACAAAATAAAGCAACCATACAGTATATAAATCACTTGAAACAGTTTGAAGTATTTGAAGAAATATCAAAATAAATGTAAAGTAAACATGGATATGACAATCTGCACTGAACTTATTATTATTTTTTTTTACTTCATTTGACCTTTGTGAGGGAGAAAAACACTGTTATTTACTTCTTCAAGATTGAGCATTTTCATCACCACATACATCATAGAAAGCTTCAGAGTATGTAAATGAAGACTTGAACGGGTGAAAAACTATAAAAATACAAATTAGCAATGATCTTACCTATTACTCCCCTTTCTGTCATTCAAAGCATATAATACAGACCAGCTAGTTTTTTTTTTCTTGACTTTAATGTCAAATAGATGCCACCATGTGACCTTGGTGTTATCAAACATGGCGGTTTCTTCAGATATGGTTATGCAAGGTTATGCAATTTCTTTGCATGAAAGCATTAACAGTTTCGTAAGATTGTCACTAAAAATTCATAACGCCAATGGAACTTACAGTGTAGTTATCTATTGAATATCTGTGGAAATGGAACCAAATTTAAAATCTTCAAGTTTTGAGTGGGACCCTGAGAAAATTGTTGACAGCCATGTACAGATAGATTTACAAACCCCAATGCTCTTGGATCATTTTCAGGATAAAAACTATCCTATTCTCTTATGATGCACGCTTATTATCTATTCCTTGCCCGAATAGTTATTTGTGGTACATAACGACACTTTGAAGCTGGAGTTAGATATGAACTTGTTGAATCGCTTTTACAGGAATTTCATTGGTCGAGCGCCAAGTAATAACACATCACGCGTGATGTGCTATTATTTTTCCTACGTTTTTATTGGACCACTGTGAAATCTCGTTGGCCGTGATTAACGTTACCTAGCAACGGTGTTGTTGTTTGAAACAAAAACAGCATTTTGGCACTAAATATTATGAAAATCATAAGAGAAATAGTTTTAACAACTCGAAAGAATTGTATATCGCTGGATATCAACTCTCGTTATGTAATTTCAAATATAATAAACTCGCCACAGGCTCGTTTATTATATTTTGAAATTACATAACTCTAGTTGATATCCATCGATATACAATTCTTTCTCGTTATGAAAACTATATTATCTATAACTTAAAATGATAAATACATCATACCTCCAATTACTGTTTTTTCCTGACTATAAGTCTATGTGGACCATAGGTCTACTTGATATTTTCTCCATAGACTAATAATTTTAAAGCGCAAAATAGTAATGGCGCATTACATGATACCCCACCGCATCTCAAAAAATTTCTAAGTTAAAAGGGGCATAACTCCAGAACTGTGGGTAACGCTGAACCCAAAATTACACTTGGCCTGTGTTTTGTGGTTAACAATTTACATACTAAGTTTGAACCATCAACAAGAGAAATGGAAATTTAGCTTTGCAAATTGGCACTTTCCACCAATCTAAAGGGTTCTTTAACATACAAGGAGCATGTAAGTTATTTCATTCACAAGTTATAAGTACAAAACCAAAAATTTGCAAAATTTAAAAAGTTTCAAGGGGCATAACTCCAGAACCAATTAGACCTCTGAACCAGAATCGAAGTTGACCTGTGTTTTGTGCCAAGTTTGAAGACCTTGTGTTATTTCGTTCACAAGTTATCAGTCGGAAACCCTAAAATTCACAAAATTTCAAAGTTTCAAGGGGCAAAACTCCAGAACCCCTTGGATATCTGAATTCAAAACCACACTTGACCTGAGTTTTGTAGTAAACAACTTACATACCAAGTTTAAAGACCTTGTGTTATTTCATTCACAAGTTATCAGTCGGGAACCCTAAAATTCCCAAATTTCAAAGTTTCAAGGGGCATAACTCCAGAAAACCTTGGACTTCTGAACCCAAAATTGAACTTGACCTGAGTTTTGTGGTAAACAACTTACATACAAGTTTGAAGACCTTGTGCTATTTCATCCACAAGTTATAAATCAGAAACCTTAGGGGGACGGACGGATAGACAGACACACAACTGAGGGTATCACATAATACCTCACCACTTCGTGTGGCGGGCTACAAAAAGTCTCCACCTATAGGCCGACAAATACTATACTTTTTATGTGTCATTTAAATTAGCAACATGATTATATATTTAAGCAGCCCCTCTGCTTACATTTGACTTTTAACCTATATAAGCAAAAGGCAGAGCTTTTGACCAGAAACAACATAGGGTTCATTCTACTTTACTAGATGACAAATTTTAAAATTCATTTCAAAAATTGTCAGCATTTCTTCCTCTGATACCAAAAACATTTGTACATGTATATACCTTATGGAATTCTGCAGATACAACTGAACTTATAATTCTGGTTGTATGATCTTTATACAGACGTAAAAATTCATTTGCCTACAAATATAAATAGCAGTGGTTATGATATTAATATGACAGCAGCTGTGTAGATGTAAGTGTTGTTAAGTGAAACAGCAAAATTGATGTATCTTTAAAGGGATATAGATTGTTGCCATCTAATTTGAACTTATAGCAAATAACTTTATAAGTCTAGTTTAGGCAAGAGGTATGTAAATAAACGCACCTAGCAGTAAAGGGCTATGCCGAGTGCAGCATGATACGACCGCAGCATGTCGACCACTGAAATTTGAACAAGCATGATTTAAAGTGAATGTGGACACAGTTAAGAGCTTGACACAGTAAATAGATCGATACAATAAGGAACTTGACATAGTAATTAGCTGGACACAAACTAGGGAACATAAAACCACAGACAGATTTATATCAAGGTATATTCAAAGAAAACAAGTAATTAGCTGCACACAAGCTAAGGAAAAACAAAAATTAACCCTTATAATTCCTTCTAAATATCTAAAATAGTAAGAGGTATGTAAAATTGGTCAACATATTACTTTAACTATATGATAAGAGGAATCCGAAGAAAGGAACCCCATTAAAATCCAACACAAAAATATAAGATTTTACATATTTTGAAAATTGCAATTTCAGCCCTTTTGACCCTTGTAGCTTGGAAACGGTAAGAGCTACACCAAATCCATTGACATACTACTGAAAGCTTATATCAAGATAATTCCAAAGAAAAAAATCCTATCGAAATCCAATGAAAAATGAAAATTTAACGCAATCTGCAAATTTACAAATTTATCCCTTTTGGCCCCTCATAGCTCAGAAAAGAAACATGTTGTCAATAATCTGATGGTGCAGCTCTATATTCGTTTTCAAAAGGAATCCATAGCAAAAAACTGCATCAAAATCGGACTAAAAATAAATAAAATGAAATTTTTGAAAATCACCCCTTTTGGACCCCATTTATTTCGTGAACGGTACATGCCACATAAAATCCGTTGGCATACACCCGATAGGAAATTTAATTAGGAACACATTGAAAGAAACCCCATCAAAATCCAATAAATAATAAATATTCTACAGCCAAATATGTGAAAACACCCAATTTTGCCCTTTTTGGCCCCTTTTTAAAAACAGGAGGGGCCAAAATAACCAAAACCCACCAAAGCCTTCCTTTTGTGCCAAGGAACACTGTCTTAAAATTTCATAAGGATTGGTCAACTGGAACTTAAGTTATTGACAAAAAACTAAAGTGTCTACAGACGACGACGACGCAGGACGACGACAACGACGATGACAGCGCCATATACCATTATACGACCTCAAATTTTTTGCAGTCGTATAAAAACACTTCATTTTTTACGAAAATTATAGTATACATTCTGAAAGTACTGCAACTTAAAAGAATATTGTACTGATTTTCTGTACCTTTGACAGATATTCTATAGTAATGAAGCAACTTGTTGATTTTTCAAACATTAAAATAGCTATTAAAATCATTTTGTTTTTCACTTGGATATCCAGTTCTGTTTGATGTACTTGTATGAAAAATTTTATTGTAATCATGATGAAAATGCTGTTTACTTACCTATAACATACCAAGGAAAACTAATGACAAATGAAGATAATTTTTTTGCAACAATAACACCAAACCAGTTGAGTAGAATACACATTAATCTATCATATGTAAACAGTTCTTTAAAATAACCAGAGGCTCCCAGGAGCCTATATCGCTCACCTGGCTTTCAGTTGCCACAATCAAGGTAACATTGTAAGTTATACAGTTGATCTTCATTTTCTCAAACTTTTGTAGCTCGAACACCACCAACATCTTGAACTGTATTTAAAGTCTGATCATGTTTTACTATATCTCTTTGTTGGGCTTATTTGACAAAAAACGTTCTTGCTAAGGACCACTTTCAACACCAGATTTGTAGTTGAGATGTCATTTTGTAAATGGCAGTCAACAAAAAATTTTCAACATCGGTTTTGAAGTCGCAACATCAATATCTATTTGGAAACAAAATTTCATTGAAATCGGACAATGTTGAATTTTCCCGCCTTTTTGGAAGCCATTTTAAAAATGGCGGTCAACGAACAATTTTTAACATTAGTTTTGAAGTTGCGACATCAAGACCTATTTGGAAACCAAATGTCATTGAAATCAGACAATGTTGAATTTTCCCACATTTTCTGGCGGCCATTTTGAAAATGGCAGTCAAGGAACAATTTTCAACACCTGTTTTGAATTTGCAACATCAATAGCTATTTGAAAACCAAATATCATTGAAATCAGACAATGATGGATTTTCCCACCTTTTTTGACAGCCATTTTGAAAATGGCATTCAAGGAACAATTTTCAACATCAGTTTTGAAGTCGCCACAGCATGGCAAACATTTCATCATTTACACTTAACCTTCATCTTATACAGTATTGGAAATAAAAGATGAAAAATACGAAAATTTAAAAAATTTGGTGAAAAATTGCAATAACTCCTACCAGGGTTTATGGATTTTCTTCAAAATTTTAGGGTGGGTAGATCTTGATATGTTGAACATTTTTGCAATTTACACTTGACCTCTATCTGTTACACTTTCTGAAATAAAAAATAAAAAATGCAAAAATTGTGAAAATTTTACATAAAAAGGGCTATAACCCCGAGATGGGTTTTCAGATTTCCTTCAAAATTGCACAGTGGGTAGATCTCATCATGCTGATCCTTTTTACTCCACGTCAGATTTTGATATCTGTAACGGTTTTCGAGTTATTAGCCAAAAACTGCAATTTACCCCTCTGTTCTATTTTTAGCCACAGCAGCCATGTTGGTTTTCCGATCTGCTACAAAATCACAAACTTTAGTCTCCTCATGCAAAAGAACATTTGTTTCAAGTTTGGTTTCATTTGACCCAGTGGTTTCAGAGAAGAAGATTAAAATGTAAAAGTTTACGGACGGATGACGGATGGCAAGTGATGGCAAAAGCTCCAGGTGAGCTAAAAAGCTAATAAGAATGCAAATGCCACCCAACATATTTTACCAAAACTCTGTACTTCATTTTGATACCAACACTTTTAATGGATGGAAAATCTGTCAGATATGGAGCTATGTCATTGTATCCCTCTGGTCTTGATTCATCAGTACCTTCCTGTAACTTAGAATACTGTAAATTGGGATATTTTGGTGTAGTGATATTTTGGCAGTTTTGTGCTAAAATGTGCATGTTTTATTTTGGCGTGTTTAATTTTGGCGCTTTGTTAAAACAGCTGTGTTTTATTTTGGTGCTTTATTTGATAAAAGACGGAAAAATTAAACAGTTCATGCCCATTTGATTGTAAATTTTATTGCAGAACTATGTCTAGTGAAAAATTAGACAACTATGTTTTTATTTATTTCAATTTCGGTAAGATATACAAATATATTGATTATTACAAAATTGAACTTACAATACTTACTGATACTCTTAGAGAATTTCCAAATCAATGTTTGGAGTTTCTAATTTTGGAGCATAATAAATTTTGGTGTGTTAAATTTTGGTGCTTTGAAAGTAGGCGCCAAATACGCCAAAATAAAACTACATCCAAAATTTCCCGATTTATGGTATTATATATTCTTCATACTAATATCATATCTCGATATTTTTTAGTTGTCATGACATCTTTAAATTTTTTGTGATTTTAGAAATCATTTTGGTTTTTACTGATATGCAAATCCATCCAGATGTCTCTGTAGTGAAAGGTTTGTTTTATGAAATCACATTTGTCACAATTTTTACAACAATTTCTGAACTTAAGGTGGCTCACTAATCACATTTTTGAATTGTGTCAGATTTGGGAACTCCTCTATAGTTACATGCCTTAGAGAATTATGCACATGGACCCCTTTTTATTCCATGAATATCTTCTGTTGGTCAAATTAAAACACCTGACAAGTTTTTGAAAAATTCTTGATATAACTTCCTAGCTTTTAGACAAATAATAGTCCTAATGTTAAATTAAGGGAAAATCCAGAGAAATCCATTTCCCACCAAATTTTTAATGTCTTCTATCTCTGTTAATAGCACTTGGACCTATATATTTCTTTTTACCATTTCATTTTGTCTACAATCCTAAATCAATTTAAATAGGTTTCAAGAAATCATTGAAATCAACAGTATCAGAAGTTAGCCTCCTTAATTATAGTGCAAGCATTTAACATTAAATTTGCTGACTGATTTGAGAAGTCATAATTACTATGGGATGGAATTCAATGTTAAAGTACTTATAACAAAGAACAGTAAAATTTTGTAGATAGACAATAACAGTACAATTACTTGACAAAAACGCAATATAAAGATGAGGCTTAGAAAAGTGGGAAAATGCGTTCCTTTGGCGAGCATTTTCACCGTTTTGAGCCGATCCTTATATAAAGTTTATGTCAAGTCAATGTGATGTTATTGTGTTTATACTGCAACATTAACAAAGCGAATTTTAGGTAAAATTAATCGGTGAAAATGATGATTTAAAAAGTGAAGCAGACGTTGTTCGCTTGAGATGAATCCATGTTTTCTTGCAACGTCACGGAAGAATCTCTACGGAAACTCATTGTTGACGTAATTGAGAAAGTGTTATAGGGTCAGTGACTGTGTATCACATATGTTTATACAGTCGATGTAGTTTACTTATGCAAATAGAGAGGTTGCAGTATGATACATGGTCAGATATCTTCTTATTTTCAAATAAAGGGCTACGCCAAGCTAGCATGATACGACCGCAGCATGTCGACCACTGAAATTTGAACAAGTGTAAACTAAAATGAATGTGGACACAGTAATTTGCTGGACACAATGAGGACCTTGACACATTAATTATCTGGACACAAACTATTTTTCTAATACATGTAATTGCAATTTTGACCCCTTATAGCTCTGAATTGGTAAGAGCTACATCAAATCCATTGACACACTTCTGACAGCTTACATTGAGAGGAATCCAAAGAAAAAAATCCCACCAAAATCTGATGTAAAATAAAGATTTTACATATTTCTAAAAATTGCAACTTTGGCCCCTTTGACCCCTAATAGCTCGGAAAAGGTAAGAGCTACACCAAATCTGTTGACATACTACTGAATGCCTACAATGTGAGGAATCTAATGAAAAAAATCCCATTGAAATCGGATGAAAAATAAAAATTTTAGGTATTCTGCATGTTTGCAATTTTTGCTCCGTTGGGCCCTCATAGGTTGGAAAAGATAAAAATTATCAAAAATCTAATGGTGCAGCTCTATGTTAATTTTTCATAAGGAATCCAATGCAAAAAACTGCATCAAAATCGGACTAAAAGTGAAAAAATTAAAATTTTTGAAATTTGCCCCTTTTGGGCCCAATTTATCTCGTGAACCGTACATGCCACGTGAAATCCAATGCCATACTACTGATTGGAAATTTCCTCACGAGCCACTGAAAGAAACCCCATCAAAATCTGATACATAATAAAGATTCTACAGTAGAATATATGAAAACATCAAATTCAACCCTTTTTGGCCCCTTTTTTAAAAACGGGTGGGGCTACAATGACCAAAACTATGCCAAGCCTTCCTTTTGTCCCAAGGAACATTGTGTTAAAATTTCATAAGGATTGGTCAAATGAAACTTAAGGGCATACGATACAGTATAGATCCCATATTGATTTTTTCACTAAAATCCGATATAATGTAAATTTTGATATAAGGATTCCAAATATGAAAAGAAAAACATACCTTCATGACTTACTTTTTGAGATATTTAACGTTGAAAATCGCTAATTTTGGGTTAAAACCAATTAATTTGCGTTTTTCGTGGAAATTTTAAATGTTTGTAATTTTCAGAGTTCTTGGGCTATTTCAGTTCTGATTTTTGATCTGTATTGCTCAATTTGTCGCCTTTAAATAAGACTATGATAAAACATATCAACAAAATCCGATATATCCCTNTACAGTTAATTTTAGAAAGGTGGTTAGTCATCCTATTGCTGAGAGAATTGATCAATAGGTTGGTGTCTTTGCCTAATATGCTTACAAAAGACATTTAAATATTCCTCAATAGGTCATTGATTTTATTTATAGGTCAGGCATTTAGCTGTAATTTCATCAACATCCGATTGCACTATTTCTAGAAACTGACACGAGATATTTACATGATTGACCAATCACCAATGGAGATCAAATTTACACACATGTTGGTTATTATTTCGATAACTTATCTGCCAGGAGGTGCTTAAATTTGCTAATAATAAACAGCTGCGCCAAGAGCGCATGATACGCCTGTCCCCACTTTAAAGCAAACTGATTAAATGATTCTTGAAATTAAAAACTCCATATGAACAAACATGACAAGGGACTTCCGATATATATCAATTATTTCATCTGATGTTAAACAGTCAAAAATGTATATTGTTTTAGGGGTAGTGATGTCTTAAAATAAAAGAATATCGATGTGTAGACAGAAATTGCAATTTCATACTTTTTTGAAATAATCAAAGTACTATAACTGTGGAACGAAAAATCCATCGACAAAATAAAACGATAGGGAGCTTCCTCTTGTCATACCCAACAATCCTGCAAAGTTTCAAGAAAAATGATCAAAGTGTTCTCTAGTTAGAGTACGACATGTGGACGAAAATTGCAATTTCAAGCTTTTTTGAAATAATCAAAGTCCTATAACTCTGTAACGAAAAATCCAACAACAAAATAAAACGATGGGGAGCTTCCTCTTGTCATACCCAACAATCCTGCAAAGTTTCAAGAAAAATGATCACAGCATTCTCTAGTTAGAGTACGACATGTGGACGAAAATTGCAATTTCAAGCTTTTTTCAAATAATCAAAGTCCAATAACTCTGGAACAAAAAATCCGACGATAAAATAAAACAATAGGGAGCTTTCTCTCGTCATATCCAACAATCCTGCAAAGTTTCAAGAAAAATGATCATAGCATTCTCTAGTTAGAGTACGACATGTGGATGAAAATTGCAATTTCAAGCTTTTTTTTCAAATAATCAAAGTCCCATAACTCTGGAACAAAAAATCCGATGACAAAATAAAACGATAGGGAGCTTTCTTCCGTCATACCCAACAATCCTGCAAAGTTTCAAGAAAAATGTTCAGAGCGTTCTCTAGTTAGAGTACGACGTGTGGATGGACAGACGGACGGACACCGGTATACCATAATACATCCCGTCAAAGACGGGCGTATAATAAAAATTACAGAAAGTGCTTTATATATACAGCATGAAATTTTCATGGTTTTGGAGTAGGGGTTTATTTGCAGGTTTTTTATATTTGTTAATTTTAGATGAAGTAATTATGCTCATTTATATCAAAAGTTACAGTGAAATATTCGTGATTGTTTTAAATGTGAACAGTGACAAAATTATCAACTCACAAAATAAAGCAACCATACAGTATATAAAACACTTGAAACAGTTTGAAGTATTTAAATATCAAAATAAATGTAAAGTAAACATGGATATGACAATCTGCACTGAACTTATTATTATTTTTTTTTTACTTCATTTGAACTTTGTGAGGGAGAAAAACACTGTTATTTACTTCTTCAAGATTGAGTATTTTCATCACCACATACATCATAGAAAGCTTCAGAGTATGTAAATGAAGACTTGAACAGGTGAAAAACTATAAAAATACAAATTAGCAATGATCTTACCAATTATTCCCCTTTGTGTCATTCAAAGCATATAATACAGACCAGCTAGTTTTTTTCCTTGACTTTAATGTCAAATAGATGCCACCATGTGACCTTGGTGTTATCAAACATGGCGGTTCCTTCAAATATGGTTATTCAATTTCTTTGCATGAAAGCATTAACAGTTTCGTAAGATTGTCACTAAAAATTCATAACGCCAATGGAACTTACAGTGTAGTTATCTATTGAATATCTATGGAAATGGAACAAAATTTACAATCTTCAAGTTTTGAGTGGGACCCTGAGAAAATTGTTGACAGCCATGTACGGATAGATTTACAAACCCCAATGCTCTTGGATCATTTTCAGGATAAGAACTATCCTATTCTCTTATGATGCACGCTTATTATCTATTCCTTGCCCGAATAGTTATTTGTGGTACATAATGACACTTTGAAGCTGGAGTTAGATATGAACTTGTTGAATCGCTTTTACAAGAATTTCATTGGTCGGGCGCCAAGTAATAACACATCACGTGTGATGTGCTATTATTTTTCCGACGTTTTTACTGGACCACTGTGAAATCTCGTTGGCTGTGATTAACATTACCTAGCAACGGTGTTGTTGTTTGAAACAAAAACAGCATTTTGGCACTAAATATTATGAAAATCATAAGAGAAATAGTTTTAAAAACTCGAAAGAATTGTATATCGCTGGATATCAACTCTCGTTATGTAATTTCAAATATAATAAACTCGCCAAAGGCTCGTTTATTATATTTTGAAATTACATAACTCTAGTTGATATCCATCAATATACAAATCTTTCTCATTATGAAAACTTTATTATCCATAACTTAAAATGATAAATACATCATACCTCCAATTACTGTTTTTCCTGACTATAAGTCTATGTGGACCATATGTCTACTTGATATTTTCTCCATAGACTTAATTTTAAAGCGAAAAATAGTAATGGCGCATTACATGATACCCAACCGCATTTCACAAAATTTCTAAGTTAAAAGGGGCATAACTCCAGAACTGTGGGTACCGCTGAACCCAAAATTATACTTGGCCTGTGTTTTGTGGTTAACAATTTACATACTAAGTTTGAAGACAGTAAGTTATTTCATTTACAAGTTATGAGTACAAAACCAAAAATTTGCAAAATTTCAAAGTTTCAAGGGGCATAACTCCAGAACCAATTAGACCTCTGAACCAGAATCTAAGTTGACCTGTGTTTTGTTTTAAATAATTTGCATGCAAAGTTTGAAGACCTTGAGTTATTTCGTTCACAAGTTATCAGTCGGAAACCCTAAAATTCGCAAAATTTCAAAGTTTCAAGGGGCATAACTCCAGAACCCCTTGGACCTCTGAATCCAAAACCACACTTGACCTGAGTTTTGTAGTAAACAACTTACATACCAAGTTTGAAGACCTTGTGTTATTTCATTCACAAGTTATCCGTCGGAAACCCTAAAATTCCTAAAATTTCAAAGTTTCAAGGGGCATAACTCCAGAAAACCTTGGACCTCTGAACCCAAAATTGAACTTGACGTGAGTTTTGTGGTAAACAACTTGCATACAAGTTTGAAGACCTTGTGCTATTTCATTCACAAGTTATAAATCAGAATTCTTCAGGTGACAGATGGATAGACAGACACACGACTGAGGGTATCACATAATACCTCACCACTTCGTGTGGCGGGGTATAAAAAGTCTCCACCTATAGGCCGACAAATACTATATTTTTTATGTGTCATTTAAATTAGCAATATGATTACATATTTGAGCAGCCCTCTGCTTACATTTGACTTATATCCTTTATAAGCAAAAGGCAGAGCTTTTGACCAGAAACAACATAGGTTCATTCTACTTTACTAGATGACAAATTTTACAATTCATTTCAAAAGTTGTAAGCATTTCTTCCTCTGATACCAAAACATTTGTACATGTATATACCTTATGGAATTCTGCAGATACAACTGATCTTATTATTCTGGTTGCATGATCTTTATACAGACGTAAAAATTCATTTGCCTACAAATATAAATTGCAGTGGTTATGATATTAATATGACAGCAGCTGTGTAAATGTAAGTGTTGTTAAGTGAAACAGCAAAATTGATGTACCTTTAAAGGGATATAGATTGTTGCCATCTTATTTGAACTTATAGCAAACAAGGGATCTGTGAGCAAATGCTCACTAGTAATACCCCCGCTCTCATCTTCCAGTCTCTAATAACCTGACAAAGTTGGTAAACGAAATGTAGTACCCCACAAGTCTTAAAATGTGTCCCACAATATGGCATGCCTACACAAAGCTTCTGACAAAATTTCAAGTTTGCATCATTTACAAATGCAGAGAAAAGCTGTATGAAAGTTGTGAGGGCAGACGGGATGATGAAAATTATGAAAGTTTTGAGGGACGGACGGGATGATGAAAATTAAACTAAGTCAGTAAACAGGAAGTAGCATTCTGACAGGTCTGAAAATGCATCCCACAATATGGCATAACTATACAAAGCTTCTGACAAAATTTCAAGTTTGTATCATTTACCATTGCAAAGAAAAGCTTTACTAAAGTTGTGACGGACGGACAGAATAATGAAAAATTGACTAAGTTTATAAACAGGAAGTAGCATCCCAACAGGTCTGAAAACGCATCCCACAATATGGCATGACTATACAAAGCTTCTGACAAAATTTCAAGTTTGTATCATTTACCATTGCAGAGAAAAGCTTTACGAAAGTTGTGACAAACACACAGAATAATGAAAAATTGACTAAGTCGGTAAACAGGAAGTAGCAACCCGAAAGGTATGAAAATGCATCCCACAATATGGCATGACTGTACAACGCTTCTGACAAAATTTCAAGTTTGTATCATTTACCATTGCAGAGAAAAGCTTTACGAAATTTGTGACGGATACACAGATTAATGAAAAATTGACTAAGTCAGTAAACAGGAAGTAGCATCCCGAAAGGTCTGAAAATGCATCCCACAATACGGCATGACTACACAAAGCTTCTGACAAAATTTAAAGTTTGTATCGTTTACCATTGCAGAGAAAAGCTTTACGAAAGTTGTGACGGACGGAATTACGGAATGACGGACACAGGTAAAACAGTATACCCCCTCCTCCTCTGGAGCAGGGGTATAAGAAAGGTCTGAAAATGCATCCCACAATACGGCATGACTACACAAAGCTTCTGACAAAATTTCAAGTTTGTATCATTTACCATTGCAGAGAAAAGCTTTACGAAAGTTGTGACAGACACACAGAATAATGAAAAATTGACTAAGTCAGTAAACAGGAAGTAGCAACCCAAAAGGTCTGAAAATGCATCCCACAATATGGCATGACTACATAAAGCTTCTGACAAAATTTCAAGTTTGTATCATTTACCATTGCAGAGAAAAGCTTTACGAAAGTTGTGACGGACAGAATTACGGAATGACAGACACAGGTAAAACAGTATACCCCCTCCTCCTCTGGGGCAGGGGTATAAGAAAGGTCTGAAAATGCATCCCACAATACGGCATGACTACACAAAGCTTCTGACAAAATTTCAAGTTTGTATCATTTACCATTGCAGAGAAAAGCTTTACGAAAGTTGTGACGGACGGAATTACGGAATGACGGACACAGGTAAAACAGTATACCCCCTCCTCCTCTGGAGCGGGGGTATAATAACTTTACAAGTCTAGTTTAGGCAAGAGGTATGTAAATAAATGCACCTAGCAGTGAACATTATAAATTTGCTTTGGAATGAACGTAAAATAATTTCAGATTTCACTCTTAATTGTCCTTATTTCAATCTGTATCCTACAATTTTTCTGTAAAACTGATATGATGCTGCCAAAGAAATTTCAGATTTATTGATATAATTTTTCATATGGACTCTTAGTTCATTTTTTTAGTTTATATGACAGAATAGGGGATCATCACACAAACAACACTTAAAATCATAACTTTTATCGACAGCGTTTTTTATTAGACAGAAATCCATTTTTGGTAAGCCTGTCCTACATTGTATATTAACGATTTATACCAGCGAAATGAATTCCATGACACTATATGAAATTTACATAGTTGAAACAGAAATTTCATTGTTTAAAAACACTTCATTTTTGAAGAAAATTATAGTATACATTCTGAAAGTACTGCAACTTAAATATAGAATATAGGACTTTTTGTTTTTGATACGGACTTTATCACGGTAGTATATCAGGTGAGCCCGCTAGGGCGAACCTGATATGCTACCTGATAAAGTCCATATCAAAAACAAAAAGTCCTATATTCTGTTTATCGGGAAATTCCAAATATTGCAATTTCGTTTTTAACTTTTGAAAAAAATAAAGGGAACTCTTTCTTTGGAGAATAATTCATGCGTAAACTGTATTGTGCACAATTCTTGTTGATGTCAGGGTAGTGTGACGTCACATCCTTCTGTACGTTAGGTTGGAACAAGACACGTCTTGTCATTTTAATTTCGTTGGAAATGGTGTAACAAATGATGGAAACAGCCCCATTCAACTGCTATAAAACAACATAAAATCAATGCCGCATCCTAGTAAGTAATTATTGCTTCAAATGGACATCACCCGAGAAGATTAATTTGTCAAAGACAGACCGTCATTTGAGCATGGCGCCTTTCTTGTCACTGAACACACCCTGCGTAATTCAGTATTGTAGGGGTTTGCAGTAACGGGGTAGGCGTCCTTTTGTCTTCATTTAAAATTGGCGACAGTTCATTAGAAGAAAGCAAACCATCATAGCAAATTGGATTCATGGCCTGATGTTTTTATCGCAGTATCAAGGTATGAATTTTTCATAAATACTATCAAAAGTTATAGGGAAACTTGTATTTCTGTTTCAATATACGAACAATTTCAAAACTGTTTACTGTTTGTTGTCGCAAATAATTCATTCATGACTTGACTTTCAATTCAGATTGATGCGTGTCGCTTCGGTTCACGCATGTCAAATGACGTACTGACCCAATAAATTTTTGATATGGTCCAGTACGTTGATAATGACTTTATCGGTCAGTACACATCAAAGGCAAGAAGTATAAATTACCGATAAAAGAAGAATATTGTACTGATTTTCTTTACCTTTGACAGATATTCTATAGTAATGAAGCAACTGGTTGATTTTTCAAACATTAAAATAGCTATTAAAATCATTTTGTTTTTCACTTGGATATCCAGTTCTGTTTGATGTACTTGTATGAAAAATTTTATTGTAATCATGAAGAAAATGCTGTTTCTTTACCTATAACATCAAGGAAAACTAATGACAAATGAAGATAATTTTTTTGCAACAATAACACCAAACCAGTTGAGTAGAATACACATTAATCTATCATATGTAAACAGTTATTTATAATAACCAGAGGCTCCCAGGAGCCTATATCACTCACCTGGCTTTCAGTTGCCACAATCAAGGTAACATTGTAAGTTATACAGTTGATCTTCAGTTTCTCAAACTTTTGTAGCTCGAACACCACCAATATCTTGAACTGTATTTAAAGTCTGATCATGTTTTACTATATCTCTTTGTTGGGCTTATTTGACAAAAAACGTTCTTGCTAAGGACCACTTTCGACACCAGATTTGTAGTCGAGATGTCATTTTGTAAATGGCAGTCAACAAATAATTTTCAACATCAGTTTTGAAGTCGCAACATCAATATCTATTTGGAAACAAATTTCATTGAAATCAGACAATGTTGAATTTTCCCGCCTTTTTGGTAGCCATTTTAAAAATGGCAGTCAACAAACAATTTTTTACATCAGTTTTGAAGTTGCGACATCAAGACCTATTTGGAAACCAAATGTCATTGAAATCCGACAATGTTGAATTTTCCCAAATTTTCTGGCGGCCATTTTGAAAATGGCGGTCAAGGAACAAACAATTTTCAACACCTGTTTTGAATTTGCAACATCAATATCTATTTGGAAACCAAATTTCATCGGACAATGTTGGATTTTCCCACCTTTTTTGGCGGCCATTTTGAAAATGGCGTTCAAGGAACAATTTTCAACATTAGTTTTGAAGTCTCCACAGCATGGTAAACATTTCATCAATTTACACTTAACTTTCATCTTCTACAGTTTTGGAAATAAAAGACGAAAAATACGAAAATTAAAAAAAAAAATGGTGTAAAAATTGCAATAACTCCTACTAGGGTTTATGGATTTTCTTCAAAATTTTAGGGTTGGTAGATCTTGATATGTTGAACATTTTTGCAATTTACACTTGACCTCTATCTGTTACACTTTTTGAAATACAAAATAAAAAATGCAAAAATTTTGAAAATTTTACAGAAAAATGGAAGAATGTGTCCAGGGGACACGGATGCCCCCACCTCCTTGCAATCAAAACCCTTTAATTATTAAAGGCATAACTATGTACAATTTATATATCAAATAATTATAAAAAAGGATCTTTCTCCTGTAATAAATAGGCACTGGAACTGGTTTGGTTTTGATATAATGTGTAGTTCCAACAAATAATCTGAGAAACAGTCTTATATGTAATACTTATCTATTTTTAGCAACTGTGACCTTGACCTTGGGGGTATCAATGCTAAAATCTATGGGATTATGTCTATAGTGATAAGTAAGCAAGTGACCAAGTTTGGTTTTGATCAGATGCAGAATACTCATGTAATCAATGAAACCAAAATTTTATTGAAATTTAAGTCAATTTTTAGCAACTGTGACCTTGACCTTCGTGCTACCATCCCGGAAATCAACAGGCTTTTGTATTGAGTGATAAGCCAGCACTTGACCAAGTTTGGTTTTGATCAAATGTAGTATACTCTAGTTATCATCCGGAAAGCAATTTTATTGAAATTTTAGTCTATTTTTAGCAACTGTGGGTACCAACCCGGAAATCGATAGGTTCCGTCTTGGGTGATAAGTAAGCATGTGACCAAGTTTGGTTTTGATCCGATGTAGTATACTCAAGTTATCATCCGGAAACCAAAATTTTATTGAAATTTTAGTCTATTTTAAGCAACTGTGACCTTGACCTTGGGGTACCAACATGGAAATCTATAGGGTTCTGTCTCTGGTGATAAGCAAGCATGTGACCAAGTTTGGTTTTGATCCTATGTAGTATACTCAAGTTATCATCAAGAATTTTATTATAATTTTAGTCTATTTTTAGCAACTGTGACCTTGACCCTGGGGGTACCAACCCAGAAATTGATAGGTTCTGTCTTCAGTGATAAGTAAGCATGTGACCAAGTTATGTTTTGATCATATGTAGTAAACTCAAGTTATCATCCGGAAACCAAAATTTTATTGAAAGTTTAGTCTATTTTTAGAAACTGTGACCTTGACCTTGGGGGTACCAACCGGAAATCAATAGGCTTTTGTATTGAGTGATAAGCCAGCACTTGTCCAAGTTTGCTTTTGATCCAATGTAGTATACTCTAGTTAACATCCGGAAACCAATTTTATTGAAATTTTAGTCTATTTTTAGCAACTGTGACCCTGACCTTGGGGGTACCAACCTGGAAATCGATATGGTTCCGTCTTGGGTGATAAGTAAGCATGTGACTAAGTTTGGTTTTGATCTGATGTAGTATACTCAAGTTATCATCCAGAAACCAAAATTTTATTGAAATTTTAGTCTATTTTGGCAACTGTGACCTTGACCTTGGGGGTACCAACCTGGAAATCGATAGAGTTCTGTCTTTGGTGATAAGCAAGCATGTGACTAAGTTTGGTTTTGATCCTATGTAGTATACTCAAGTTATCATCCGGAAACCAAAATTTAATTATAATTTTAGTCTATTTTTAGCAACTGTGACCTTGACCTTGGGGGTACCAACCCAGAAATCGATAGGGTTCTGTCTTCAGTGATAAGTAAGCATCTGACCAAGTTTGGTTTTGATCTGATGTAGTATACTCAAGTTATCATCCAAAAACCAAAATTTTATTGAAATTTTAGTCTAATTTTAGCAACTGTGACCTTGACCTTGGGGGTACCAACCCGGAAATCGATAGGCTTTTGTATTGAGTGATAAGCCAGCACCTGACCAAGTTTGGTTTTGATCCGATGTAGTATACTCTAGTTATCATCCGGAAACCAATTTTATTAAAATTTTAGTCTATTTTTAGGAACTGTGACCTTGACCTTGGGGGTACCAACCCGAAATCGATAGGGTTCCAACTTGTGTGATAAGCAAGCATGTGACCAAGTTTGGTTTTGATCATATGTAGTCAACTCAAGTTATCATCCGGAAACCAAAATTTTATTGAAATTTTAGTCTATTTTTAGCAACTGTGACCTTGACCTTGGAGTACCAACCTGGAAATCGATAGGGTTCTGTCAGCATGTGACCAAGTTTGGTTTTGATCCGATGTAGTATACTCAAGTTATCATCTGGAAACCAAAATTTTATTGAAATTTTAGTCTATTTTAAGCAACTGTGACCTTGACCTTGGGGTACCAACATGGAAATCTATAGGGTTCTGTCTTTGGTGATAAGCAAGCATGTGACCAAGTTTGGTTTTGATCCTATGTAGTATAATCAAGTTATCATCCGGAAACCAAAATTTTATTGAAATTTAAGTCTATTTTTAGCAACTGTGACCTTGACCTTGGGGGTACCAACCCAGAAATTGATAGGGTTCCAACTTGTGTGATAAGCAAGCATGTGACCAAGTTTGGTTTTGATCATATGTAGTAAACTCAAGTTATCATCCGGAAACCAAAATTTTATTGAAATTTTAGTCTATTTTTAGCAACTGTGACCTTGACCTTGGAATACCAACCTAGAAATCGATAGGGTTCCGTCTTGGGTGATAAGTAAGCATGTGACCAAGTTTGGTTTTGATCCGATGTAGTATACTCAAGTTATCATCCAGAAACCAAAATTTTATTGAAATTTTAGTCTATTTTAAGCAACTGTGACCTTGACCTTGGTGTACCAACATGGAAATCTATAGGGTTCTGTCTTTGGTGATAAGCAAGCATGTGACCAAGTTTGGTTTTGATCCTATGTAGTATACTCAAGTTATCATCAAGAATTTTATTATAATTTTAGTCTATTTTTAGCAACTGTGACCTTGACCTTGAGGGTACCAACCCTAAAATCGATAGGGTTCTGTCTTCAGTGATAAGTAAGCATGTGACCAAGTTATGTTTTTATCATATGTTAGTCATCATCCGGAAACCAAAATTTTATTGAAATTTTAGTCTATTTTTAGAAACTGTGACCTTGACCTTGGGGGTACCAACCCGGAAATCGATAGGCTTTTGCAATGAGTGATAAGCCAGCACTTGTCCAAGTTTGCTTTTGATCCAATGTAGTATACTCTAGTTAACATCCGGAAACCAATTTTATTGAAATTTTAGTCTATTTTAAGCAACTGTGACCTTGACCTTGGGGGTACTAACCTGGAAATTTATAGGGTCCGTCTTGGGTGATAAGTAAGCATGTGACTAAGTTTGGTTTTGATCCGATGTAGTATACTCAAGTTATCATCCAGAAACCAAAATTTTATTGAAATTTTAGTCTATTTTAGCAACTGTGACCTTGACCTTGGGGGTACCAACCTGGAAATCGATAGAGTTCTGTCTTTGGTGATAAGAAAGCATGTGACTAAGTTTGGTTTTGATCCTATGTAGTATACTCAAGTTATCATCCAGAAACCAAAATTTTATTATAATTTTAGTCTTTTTTTAGCAACTGTGACCTTGACCTTGGGGGTACCAACCCGGAAATCAAAAGGGTTCTGTCTTCAGTGATAAGTAAGCATCTGACCAAGTTTGGTTTTGATCTGATGTAGTATACTCAAGTTATCATCCAAAAACCAAAATTTTATTGAAATTTTAGGATATTTTTAGCAACTGTGACCTTGACCTTGGGGATACCAACCTGGAAATCAATAGGGTTCTGTCTTCGGTGATAAGTAAGCATGTGACCAAGTTTGGTTTTGATCCCATGTAGTATACTCAAGTTATCATCCAAAAACCAAAATTTTTTTGAAATTTTAGTCTATTTTTAGCAACTGTGACCTTGACCTTGGGGGTACCAACCTGGAAATCGATAGGCTTTTGTATTGAGTGATAAGCCAGCACTTGACCAAGTTTGGTTTTGATCCGATGTAGTATACTCTAGTTATCATCAGGAAACCAATTTTATTGAAATTTTAGTCTATTTTTAGCAACTGTGACCTTGACCTTGGGGGTACCAACCAAGAAATTGATAGGGTTCCAACTTGTGTGATAAGCAAGCATGTGACCAAGTTTGGTTTTGATCATATGTAGTAAACTCAAGTTATCATCCGGAAACCAAAATTTTATTGAAATTTTAGTCTATTTTAAGCAACTGTGACCTTGACCTTGGGGTACCAACATGGAAATCTATCGGGTTCTGTCTTTGGTGATAAGCAAGCATGTGACCAAGTTTGGTTTTGATTCTATGTAGTATACACAAGTTATCATCAAGAATTTTATTATAATTTTAGTCTATTTTTAGCAACTGTGACCTTGACCTTTGGGGTACCAACCCAGAAATCGATAGGGTTCTGTCTTCAGTGATAAGTAAGCATGTGACCAAGTTATGTTTTGATCATATGTAGTAAACTCAAGTTATCATCCGGAAACCAAAATTTTATTGAAATTTTAGTCTATTTTTAGAAACTGTGACCTTGAACTTGGGGGTACCAACCCGGAAATCGATAGGCTTTTGTATTGAGTGATAAGCCAGCACTTGTCCAAGTTTGTTTTTGATCCGATGTAGTATACTCTAGTTATCATCCGGAAACCAATTTTATTGAAATTTTAGTCTATTTTTAGCAACTGTGACCTTGACCTTGGGGGTATCAACACGGAAATTGATAGGGTTCCAACTTGGGTGATAAGCAAGCATGTGACCAAGTTTGGTTTTGATCATATGTAGAAAACTCAAGTTATCATCCGGAAACCGAAATTTTATTGAAATTTTAGTCTATTTTTAGCAACTGTGACCTTGACCTTGGAGTACCAACCTGGAAATCGATAGGGTTCCGTCTTGGGTGATAAGTAAGCATGTGACCAAGTTTGGTTTTGATCCGATGTAGTATACTCAAGTTATCATCCGGAAACCAAAATTTTATTGAAATTTTAGTCTATTTTAAGCAACTGTGACCTTGACCTTGGGGTACCAACATGGAAATCAATAGGGTTCTGTCTTTGGTGATAAGCAAGCATGTGACCAAGTTTGGTTTTGATCCTATGTAGTATACTCAAGTTATCATCCAGAATTTTATTATAATTCTAGTCTATTTTTAGCAACTGTGACCTTGACCTTGGGGGTACCAACTCAGAAATCGATAGGGTTCTGTCTTCAGTGATAAGTAAGCATGTGACCAAGTTATGTTTTGATCATATGTAAGTTATCATCCGTAAACCAAAATTTTTTTGAAATTTTAGTCTATTTTTAGAAACTGTGACCTTGACCTTGAGGGTACCAACCTGGAAATCGATAGGCTTTTGTATTGAGTGATAAGCCAGCACTTGTCCAAGTTTGCTTTTGATCCAATGTAGTATACTCTAGTTAACATCCGGAAACCAATTTTATTGAAATTTTAGTCTATTTTTAGCAACTGTGACCTTGACCTTGGGGGTACCAACCTGGAAATTTATAGGGTTCCGTCTTGGGTGATAAGTAAGCATGTGACTAAGTTTGGTTTTGATCCGATGTAGTATACTCAAGTTATCATCCAGAAACCAAAATTTTATTGAAATTTTAGTCTATTTTAGCAACTGTGACCTTGACCTTGGGGGTACCAACCTGGAAATCGATAGGGTTCTGTCTTCAGTGATAAGTAAGCATCTGACCAAGTTTGGTTTTGATCTGATGTAGTATACTCAAGTAATCATCCAAAAACCAAAATTTTATTGAAATTTTAGTCTATTTTTAGCAACTGTGGCCTTGACCTTGGGGATACCAACCTGGAAATCAATAGGGTACTGTTTTCCGTGATAAGTAAGCATGTGACCAAGTTTGGTTTTGATCCCATGTAGTATCCTCAAGTTATCATCCGGAAACCAAAATTTTATTGAAATTTTAGTCTATTTTTAGCAACTGTGACCTTGTCCTTGGGGGTACCAAACCAGAAATCGATAGGGTTCTGTCTCCAGTGATAACCAAGCATGTGACCAAGTTTGGTTTTGATCCGATGACCTTGACCTTAGGGGTACCTACCTGGAAATTGATAGGGTTCTGTCTTGGGTGATAAGAAAGCATGTGACCAAGTTTGGTTTTAATCCTATGTAGTATACTTAAGTTATTATCCGGAAACCGAAATTTTATTGAAATTTTAGTCTATTTTTAGTAACTGTGACCTTGACCTTGGGGGTGCCAACCTGGAAATCAATAGGGTTCTGCCTTGGGTAATAAGTAAGCATGTGACCAAGTTTGGTTTTGATCCAATGCAGGATACTCAAGTTATCATCCTGAAACCAAAAAGATGGACGTACGGACGTACTGACGTACAGACGTACGGATCAGGGTAAACCTTAATGCCCCCGACCGCCTAACGGCAGGGGCAAAAGGGCTATAACTCCGAGATGGGTTTCAAATTTTCTTCAAAATTGCATAGTGGGTAGATCTCATCATGCTGATCCTTTTTTACTCTATGTCAGATTTTGATATCTGTAACGGTTTTCGAGTTATTAGCCAAAAACTGCAATTTACACCTATGTTCTATTTTTAGCCATAGCAGCCATGTTGGTTTTCCGATCTGAACCAAAATCAAAAACTTTAGTCTCCTCATGCCAAGGAACATTTATTTCAAGTTTTGGTTTCATTTGACCCAGTGGTTTCAGAGAAGAAGATTAAAATGTAAAAGTTTACGGACGGCCGACGGACGCCAAGTGATGGCAAAAGCTCCAGGTGAGCTAAAAAGCTAATAAGTATACAAATGCCACCAACATATTTTACCAAAACTCTGTACTTCGTTTTGATACCAACACTTTTAATGGATGGAAAATCTGTCAGATATGGAGCTATGTCATTGTATCCCTCTGGTCTTGATTCATCAGTACCTTCCTGTAACTCAGAATACCGTAAATTGGGATATTTTGGTGTAGTGATATTTTGGCAGTTTTGTGCTAAAATGTGCATGTTTTATTTTGGCGTGTTTAATTTTTGCACTTTATTTGATAAAAGACGGAAAAATTAAACAGTTCATGCCCATTTTGATTGTAAACTTTATTGCAGAACTATGTCTAGTGAAAAATTAGACAACTATGTTTTTTATTTCAATTTCAGTAAGATATACAAATATATTGATTATTACAAAATTGAACTTACAATACCTACTGATACTCTTAGAGAATTTCCAAATCAATGTTTGGAGTTTCTAATTTTGGAGCATTATAAATTTTGGTGTGTTAAATTTTGGTGCTTTGAAAGTAGGCGCCAATTACGCCAAATAAAAACTACATCCAAAATTTCCTGATTTACGGTATTACATATTCTTCATACTAATATCATATCTCAATATTTTTTAGTTGTCATGACATCTTTAAATTTTTTGTGATTTTAGAAATCATTTATGATTTTAACTGATATGCAAATCCATTCAGATGTCTCTGTAGTGAAAGGTTTGTTTTATGAAATCACATTTGTCACAATTTTTACAACAATTTCTGAACTAAAGGTGGCTCACTAATCACATTTTTGAAATTGTGTCAGATTTGGGAACTCCTCTATAGTTACATGGCTAAGAGAATTTTGCACATGGACCCCCACTTTTTATTCCATGAATATCTTCTGTTGGTCAAATTAAAACACCTGACAAGTTTTTGAAAAATTCTTGATACAACTTACTAGCTTTTAGACAAATAATAGTCCTAATGTTAAATTAAGGTGCCTGCAGGGTATTAATTTCCTATTATAGAATTTTGTTAAATTTTCTGTGTAAAAACATAATTGCATTATTGTTCAAAATGTAAAATAAAATTTGGGGGTCACCGTGCATTTAAGCGCAAAATCTGAAATTGAAAATTTCAGGATTTTACATAGAAATGATAGGGAAAATGATCATATGAGAGGATGGTTTGAAAAATCTATTATAGAATTTTTTCATATTTTGCATGTGTTTAATTATCATTATGTAGGTTACTTATAAAAAATAAAAATTAGGGGTCACCGTTGAAATAAGAGAGAAAAATTGCAAAAGGCTCATTTCTCTAGTAATATCTTTGTTTAAATATTTTATAAAATTATCTCCCTTGAATAATTTCTGTGTTCTGTAAATCCAGCCACAGATTTTAAGCTCATGTGTTTTAACTCACGTTTTTGTAATGAGAATAATATAAAAATAATTAGGAATATAAATTTTAAATTTTAAATACATTTGAACTTTCTTTTCATTTTGAATAACTATTTTGTTAAATTTCTTAATGAATGAAACCTAAATGAACAGTTATTAGACAAAAATGGCGGAATAATACCACTGAGACACCTTAAGGGGAAATCCAGAGAAATCCATTTCCCAATCAAATTTTTAATGTCTTCTATCTCTGTTAATAGCACTTGGACCTATATATTTCTTTTTACCATTTCATTTTGTCTACAATCCTTAATCAATTTATAAATAGGTTTCAAGAAATTCTTGAAATAAACAGTATCAGGTGTGAGCCTCCTTAATCATAGTGCAAGCATTTAACATTAAAGTTGCTGACTGATTTAAGAAGTCATAAATTACTATTGGATGGAAATCAATGTTAAAATACTTGTAACAAAGAACAGTAAAATTTTGTAAATAGACAATAACAGTACAATGACTTGACATAAACGCAATATAAAGATGAGGCTTAGAAATGTGGGAAAATGTGATCCTTTGGCGAGCATTTTCACCGTTTTGAGCCAAATCCTTATATAAAGTTTATGTCAAGTCAATGTGATGTTATTGTGTTTATACTGCAACATTAACAAAGCAAATTTTAGGTAAAATTTATCGGTGAAAATGCCAATTTAACAAGAGGCTCTCAAGAGCCTGTATCGCTCACCTGGGCCATTGCTGACAAATACAGTCAAAAATAATAATACCAATGTTGAATGCCAATCTTGAATCTGTTCAGACAAGTCAGACACATTTTAAGAAGGGGACAAACTAAGGTCCATTGTGACCAAGTGTGATTCCAATTGGCCAAGTACTTTCAGAAGAGAAGATCTTGGAATATGTTTCCCCATAGGGTCCAATGTTAAACTAAGTTCCCCGCTGGTGGCCATCTTAGATGATGTGCAGACTTGCCGGACTCATTTTTGAAAGGGAACCACCTAACGACTATTCTGGCCAAATTTGGTTCCGATTGGCTCTGCGGCTTCAGAGAAGAATATCTTTGAATACCTTCCCATAGGGTCCAATGATAAAACCAGGCTTCACGCGCTGGTGGCCATCTTGGATATGATGCGGACTTGACAGACACTTTTTTGAAAGGGGACCAACTTAGGACTATTGTGAACATCAATATGTATTTGGAAACCAAATTTCATTGAAATCGGAAAATGTTGAATTTTCCCGCCTTTTTTTGCGGCCATTTTGAAAATGG
>MJUU01071905.1:82582-93897 GCA_002080025.1 Modiolus philippinarum
AAACTTGCAGAGGGCAGTAATAATATTATTTACACAAACTATTTATCATAGAAAATTTTAACACGCTTGTAATTGATTAACTATCTGCAAGGCTGGACTACAGTGAGAGTATGTGAAGACGGTGTATTGGATCTCAGTGGCGTTCTAAGTACCATGATATAAAACTCGGTATGATTGTTTCTCTCCTACGTTCACCATTGTTGACGACACAAAATAGGAATACCACTCTTACGAGTGTTTCACATGTTAGTTTATATCAAGTATTGTGTACCATTAAAACAAGAAACCCTCGAGATCTTGTCATCACACACTTGAAGAAAGAGAAATGATCTAGAGTAAACTATACATTGGGCAAAAAAAAATAAAAATAAAAAAAATAACCCGGGTAAACCAATCTTACAATTTAAGCGAGTATTTATATGCTGTTCCACATCTTGAAATGCCTTCAACGGTAAACAAAATTAGCCTGTATGCATTAATGAATTTCATTTTCGAATATTAAATTATTAAACTGCGATGGATTAGTTATACATTTTAATTTTGAACCCAATTCATGAATAGTTTCGGGTTATTTTATCTTTTAATGAGTTTTACCACAGAATCAAAGACCGTTGTGACCAAGTTTGATTGTAATTGCACACGTGTATCTAATAAATGTTTTCCAGTGCTCCTAATATAGATAAGATATAGATTATTATATTTCAAGAAGACGAAAGGACCTTTGTAGATCTTTGTAGCTGAAGCAACAATTTAAAGTAACACAAACGCCAGATATTTTTCACATCTAAAAATCGATAACATTTCCATGGCTTATAAATGTGAAAGGGTCAAACGTTTTTAGGATAACTTCAGTGAGACATTGTTAGCTCCCCTTAATAAGACAGCGAAACTAACAGATTGAAATTCAACCCTTAATGTGAAGAATTCTACCATTATTTATAATTTATGGCTTATTTTTAAAGCATAAACGAACTAAAAAGTGCAACATTTATGTTGGAATATTCATTCATTTGTAAACTGGATCCAAATTTTTAAAGGCGATTTTACCTATACTATGAAATTCAGTTGTGAAATTTTGTTTGAGTTCCGATATGTAAATAGGGCATTGTTTTTCTTCAACGATTTCTTGAATTAGGATTTGACATTACACAGGAAAAAAACCTAAAAATGACTTCTTTAGGATGAGTAATGCGAGACATGTTCTATTTATATGATTCACATTTCACTGGAAAATTAGTAATTGTATAGTTTTTTCTCAGTAGATAATTACTGTATGTTTGTATTTGCTTACTCCGATGGATGTAATGTGCAAGTAAATTATGATAAAATAAAGGACCGTTTCAGTTGTCTTTTAATAATCTGCAAAGACCAGTATGACAGCTTTTCAGAATTACCAATAGTATCATTTTTATTTAAGGCAAGAAGAGAAATTTTGATGATTTTCCTCGTTCTGATCTAAAAATTGGTCATAGTGCATGAATTATACCAGATCCAGACATTAATACGCCTGTTTTCAAACGTTGAACTTCGCAGATTGAGTAAGATGACATGATTATATATCATGTATATTGTGTTATGTGGCCATCGCTCGCACTATACATGTACTAGTATTCGGGTCTTCCGCTGATCGGAGATTGTTAATTGAATTGACGACGTTCCAATTACTAAGGGACCGACCATTTAACTTGAAGGGGGGTTATAGTTTTTCTGGATAAATTTATTTATTTTTTTCACATGCATCAACAAAATTATTTTTTATATTAACATTAATTTTTTGGGCAGAAAACCTCTTTCAGAATTTTTTTTCATCATTTTAGCAGCCAAAATATTTTTTCAAACAAAATTAGCTTCAAATTATTTTTTGAAAAAAAAAACATAGCCCCCCCCCTCCTTTTGAGTTAAATGGTCGGCCCCTAAAGCGCTGCCTGTGTAAAAATATATTTGTTCCACCTGACAAAAGTTCCATTGGAAGAAATATTATAGTATTTATTTATTCAAATGCACATTTGCACCCATATAAATTAGGGTTGAAGGCATACACGAACAATAACAAAACCATAAAAAAAACAAAACAAAGATTACAAAATGAAAAATCATGCAGTTGTTGAGTCCACTCTCCTAAGCGCAAAAGACCTTCGTGTAACGAATGAAGCAGTATACTGCACGATTTGTGGACAATTTTAACATACATACAGTTTATCTGGTTTGCTTTCAATATTTGGTATTAAACGTTTTATTTCCTGTAAATATTTTCTCTATGTTGTTATTACATGAAAAAAGGAAATGTTCTTCATCATCAGTAGTGTTGGAGTTGCAGTTCTTACATTTTCTGTTTTTTCGTTTAATATTTTTGTACCTTTCCCTTTCAATTTCTAAAATATGATCGCTGAATCTTTATTTCGTTAGATATTTTCTATTTTCTTTTTTTTTAATATTTTTCCAAATATGGTTCAATTTCATACTTTTTCTTAAACTTACTATAAAGAAACAATTTATTACTTTATGTGAGAGAATTTGATTTTTTATAAATATTATAAACATTGACATAATATTTCTTCCTTTTGGAACAAATAACATATATCATTTATTCTGTCAGGAACAAATATTATAATTTCTGATCCGTGGGACTAAAACCGCGGCTAGCTACGGGGCACTTGTTTTAATCGAATTACACAGCACAGGTGACCTGACAAACTTACCTGAGCACCTTCTGACACGTGTACACATAGCAGGGGGTCAAATTAACATTTTTGCGATGTTTATTCAAACTGAAATGTATTTTATGAAATAGATAAAAATGATCTGAAAATGCATAAAACCTGTGGCATACATATATATTCACGTTTATACAACTTTTTTAAAATGGTATTATCGCTATATTTTATTTTTATTCCTATTATTTTGTATTTCAGCATTTTTTTTAAGTATTACGAAAAATAAAAATGCATTCAATTCAAATTTAAGCGGAATACAATTCGATTTCCCGTTGAGACTAGGCATACCTGAAATAGTTCTATAATGTTTGGTGCTTGACGGCATAATGTTGAATATAAGATTAAAACGAAAAAATAGATTATTAGACGAAAACGATTTATTTATTAATAGTTGTAACTGAATCAGCAAGACATACAGAGGCGCAGTAGTTGTACTACACAAGCATGATTGCAAGCAGATTGTAGCAACAATTTTTACAAATCCTTGATTGAAGAAAAGTTTTAAATTTTTCACTTCACGACTGCCATAATTATATCAATTATTTCTACAAGATGTTTACATGAAACATTTCCATTATGCTCGGGAACCAGCAATACACAAAACAATAACGTAAAGGTCAACAGATATAAGCCCTGTAGCCTTTTAAAACTGCTTGAATATGAAAAGCTTGAAGGCCGGGTTCGGAACTTTGTATGAAAGTGCACCAATACTAATTGCATCAATACAAACTACAAAAAGTTAAAACTTGGTAATGTGGCAAATGAAAGATTGAATTCACCTTAGTTTCAAAGAAAATAACACTACGACTAGAGGCGGCGGGCAGGAATAAATGGAGACCCGGAGAAAGGAGAGAGTTGATGTGAGAACAAGCAACGCTTTTATTGTTGTTCTTCATCTTGAAGTCACCATGAGGCCTTCAACAATGAGCTATGCTCATACCTCATAGTAAGTTCAAGATGGCCCCTAGCACTGGCTTGAGCGGAATTCATTGCTGGATGTCGAGCAAAGCTACATCCATGTTTATCATGTCATGTCATGGATGCGGGATCGTCAACAAACATAAAATCAACTGGCATAGTATTCTTACAATTGTTGTCAGTCATCCTTTGCCCGACAAAAAGAACAATAGAAGACAAACACAATGTTAAACAACCACATGGCACTCATCAAGTCAATATGCTTTTCGGAGACATGTCCCTGGTTTAAGGCAGCAGCAATTGGATTTCTCCCGGTCGGTGAAATATTATTTACAGGACTATAATTTATTCGTGAAAAACTTTTTACCTTCTGTTTACATCTCAGTTCTACTTTTTTTGGACACTACATGTATTTACAGCTGCATTAGTTTTAAACAAAAAATATTTTTCAGTGCTAAAACGATTTTCCTCTAAAAATTAGAAAGAATCTTTTTGTTTTACCAGTAGCATTATCGGGTTATAGTGCGAATTTTCTTAGAATGTTATAGGTTTCTTTTTGCACATAGATTTTTTACCATACCAAGCTCTTATCGGGGGTAACTTGACTTCAATCTAACGGGGTCGGCATAAGGTTTAAACCCAAAATTCGAAATTATTCAGGTCATGCGAAATTTTAGACCAGAATTTAACGTAAAAGACGAAAATGATGAGCCAGACTTATCCATATTGATATATAAAAGCATACTGATTTCAATATAAACGAGTTTATTTCTATGTTTTGCCTGAATTTCTATGGTCAATTATTTTAGAAAAAAAATTGTCAGTCATAAGGGAATTAGACGCGAAATCTCTAGAAATTGCTAAAATGAACATGTATACCCGAAATATCATCCCAAAATTTTGCATGAAATTTCCCGTGTTTACTATAATTTATGTAGCAGGGATTCTGGTATGATAATGCCATGTTGTGACTGAAGATGCACAACACATTTTATTGCAAACTGGTGACGATGCCAAACCACACACTGGCGACGATAACACAAATAGAATTACCGACTCTATTATTTATGGAACTGCTTCAATCAAGGTTTACGGTAACTGGTACTGCTATCTGTAGTATTATAGAGTAAACGATATGCTCTTTGTATTTTTTTTTTCATATTAACAGAGCATTTATACGGAAAACTAAACATCTTTACTTTAGACTTCAAAATGCAAGTCATGTCATATGCATAGTTATTGACAACACATAACACGAGTTTGTACACCAACACATCTATAAATATGGTCATTTACTGAAAGTACTACACGTGTGTACAGTTGAAAATTGTTTATTAATTCAATCAACATTACAGCTGTGTCAAATTAACAAGATCATAAAACAAGTATATTTGATTACCTGTACTAAATAGGAGACATCGATTTACATGTGTTTAAATGGTCCTTGGCTAAATAAAGTCAAATTTGTGTGTTTGTTTCCAAGAAAACGTTATTTATTTCAACAAACTTACAAAGGGTGCTAGCCTAGTGAATGCAAAATATGCACAGAATGTTTGTGCACTGAACTGAAGATTTGAATAAAATCAAGGCAACTAAATTTCCTACTCAGTTCAAATCAAAGCACTCCTTAAAAATCAGATAGCATGACCCTTTTTTTTTTTAGATATTTTAAAAATGGCTTCAGTGTCCACCAAGTCATGATTTACTTGTACATGGAGCTGTACTGGCAACAGTCTTGATTAGATATATCAGACATATAATAGCCAAGGACATACGAGCAAAATGTATAGCCTACGTTGTTAATTTCTTTCTTACAAATTTCTCTGGAGTACTCTCATATTTTCCCTGTCATGCATCTCAATAAACCACATAAGATATACAAAGGACAGCTATTTATTTAACATCAAGATACTGAAGGAGAGCATTTTTACATACATATTTATTGTTTATTTCTGACACATAAGATTTAAGATAGGTATGATACCCACTAAATGAACATATCAAATCTATTCAAAGTGATAAATTAATCGCTACCTATAACCTGGAGTACACACTCCGGTAAGTACCCTAGTAAAATTTACGAAAACTGTTGCCTGCTCTGTGAAGACAATATTTTTTCAATTGGTTTGTTATTTTTTCCGCATTTAATGGATGTTGCAAATACATTTATACATATATAGTATCTATAGTTTACTAGTTGTATAAATAATGCTTCTTTACAAAGGCTCAATATTTTTGAATTTGTTGTACAACAGATAATTCAATGCTATCTTAATGGTGCATAAGTGGTTCTCAGTGTTGTTGTTTTACATTGTTTGAGGAAAATGAGTATATGATATCCACTTCTATATAAAAAACTAAAATATTTTGCATTATTATTTCTACGCAAAACGAGGTCTATATTTGAGATAATTTCCTACACCATTCGACACGAAATTGACTACATTTACCAAATGAACTGTGGGTCATCTGTTACATACACTGTCATAACAAAATCAAATCGAATGCATTTTCATACATTTAGATAACAGATTCAGCCACTGAACTTACCACTTATATACAATTTTGACGGTTTTTCTTTAGGTTTTTGTTGAAATTCGTTGTATAGGACATCCAGAACCGAAAAAAAACTAACTGCTGTTTGGAAGGCCAAATAACTAAATACCGAAGTTACTGTGAATTTAAATTCTGCATTTGTTTATTCATTCGTAACCAAAAAAATGTTTTGGTTCTTGGTGTACTTGTGTAGTGACTATCCTCACACACTGCAAAATAGCTAAAATGGACACAAAAAGCTATTCACGGCAATGTTCGACTGCTAATAATCTAGAAAACATACAAGTGTAGCATATATTAATTTTATTTTCAAGAAGTACATTTACTAGAGACCACTTTACTCGTTGNCAAACATCAACTAGAGGCTCAGAGACTGAGCCTTTATTGCTCACCTGACAAAATGCTTCTATGCCTTGCATGAGCAAAAATGATGTTCTTTACCAATAGGGTCTAATGTTTAGTTATGTTCTCCATTGACACCTGTGTTTTTTGTCTGATTATACTGAAATGAGTAATTTTTGCATAAGACCTTCTATACATTTAGTTAAATTTGCTTGAATAGTTTCAGAGAAGATGATGAAAAGGATGGTTTTCTCATACCGGGCTCCAATGTAAAACTATGTTCTGCACTGGAGGCCATGTTTTTTGTCCGATCAAAATGAACTGAGAAATTTTGTAAAGTACCTTCCGTACATCATTTCTGTTAAGTTTGGTTGCATTTGCTTAAGTGGTATCAGAGGAGAAGATAATAATGTGATTTTGCCATAGAGTCCAATGTTAAACTATGTTCTGTATTAGTGGCCATGTTTAGTACATAATTCCTGTAAATTTTGGTTGAATTTGCTTCAGTAGTTTAAGAGGAGAAGATGAAAAAGTGATTTTTCTCATAGGGTCCAATGTTACACCTAAGTTCTGCACTGTTTTTGTCGGTTCAGAACAAAGGGCATTCTTTGTTCAGGACCTTTAGTACATCATTTCTGTAAAGTTTGGTTGAATTTGCTTTAGTGGTTTCAGAGAATATGAAAATGTGATTTTCCCATAGGGTCCAATATTACACTATTACCCGTGCTGGCAGCCATGTTTTTTATTGGATCAGAGCAAAATGAGCAATCTTTGTTAAGGACCTTTAGTACATCATTCCTGTAAAGTTGGTTGAATTTGCTTCTGTGGTTTCAGATGAGAAGATGAAAATGTGATTTTCCTACAGGGTCCAATGTTAGACTATGCTCCATGCTGGCAGCCATGTTTTTTATCGGTTCGGAACAAAATGAGAAATCTTTGTTAATGACCTTCTGTACATCATTCCTGTAAAGTTTGGTTGAATTTGCTTCGGTGGTTTAAAAAGAGAAGATGAATATGTGAATAGGGTCCAATGATAAACTATGTTCCATGCTGGCAGCCATGTTTTTTATCAGATCGGATTGAAATGAGCAATCTTTGTTAAGGACCTTCCATACATCATGCCTGTAAAGTTTGGTTGAATTTGCTTCTGTGGTTTCAGAAGAGAAGATCGTGATTTTCCAATAGGGTCCAATGATAAACTATGTTCCGTGCTAGCGGCCATGTTTTTAATTGGATTGGAACAAATTGAGCAATCTTTGTTTAGGACCTTGAGCACACCATTCCTGTTAAGTTTGGTTGAATTTGCTTCAGGGGTTTCTGAGGAGAAGGTGAAAATGTGATTTTTCCCATAGGATCCAATGTTAAACCTAAGCTCTGCACTGGCGGCCATGTTTTTTATTGGATCGGAATGAAATGAGCAATCTTTGTTTTGGGACCTTTAGAACATCATTCCTGTAAAGTTTGGTTGAATTTGCTTCGGTTGTTTCAGAGAAGAAAATGAAAATCTGATTTTAAATCCCATAGGGTGCAATGTTAAACCAAAGTTCTGCTCATCAGCCATTTTTTTTTATTGGATAGGAGCGAAATGAGCAACCTTTGTTAAGGACCTTCAGTACATCATTCCTGTAAAGTTTGGTTGAATTTGCTGCAGCAGTTTCAGAGGAGAAGATGAAAATGTGATTTTCCTTTAGGGTCCAATGTTATAACTATGTTCTGTGCTGGCGGCCATGTTTTTTGTCAGATCTGAACGAAATGAGCAATCTGTGTAAAGGACCTTCCACACATGATTCCTGTAAAGTTTGGTTGAATTTGCTTCGGTTGTTTCAGAGAAGAAGATGAAAATTTGAAAAGTTTACGGACGACTGACGGACGGACGGGCGACGGAAGACGGACGCCAAGTGATGGCAGTAGCTCAAACTGACCTTTTTGGTCAGGTGAGCTAAAAAGGGAATTTTCTGAGAAAAGAAAGCAAGACCATAGATTTCTGAAAACTTGTATGTTCAACATAAAAATATCAAAAACATTTAGAAACATTAAGTTATAATTTCTTATGAATTTGTCAACTAGAATTCAAGTTGACACTGAAAGTATCTATAGATGCAAGGGAAAGACTATGTAAAACCATTCAGGCACCTCATAATAATTTTTGGATACATGTACCGGTATGTATATACATGTAAATATTGCTCAATCAGAGAATACATGTTCATGTACTTACCTGTGTGGTGTAGCAGCTACAACTGATCCATTTTTCTTTGTAGGGCCTACCCCAAAGTAATGGTATCTGTAAAATAGTATTTAATAATTTGACTAATGATTGAAATTCAAAGACACTTGCATCCTTTATACAAGCTCATACATCAAGTTTGATTTGTTGTGCTCACAAAATGGTACCAATTTGATATGTTATGCACAAGACTGCATATTAGTAACAAGAGGCTCTCAACCAAGAGCCTGAATTGCTTACCCCTGGTTAATGGCTGACATAGACAGCAGTTTCAAAGAAGACCTGAATGGCATTTCCCATTGGATCTTCTATTACCCGCTGGTTGCCATCTTGGATTGGATGCTTACCAGCTTGACACAAATTTTGAAGGGACCATCTAAGGGCCATTGTTACTAAGCTTGATACTTGGACAAGTAGTTAGAAGAGAAGATCTTTAAATAGTTTTTCTCATTGTGAACAATGTTCTATGCTGGTGTCCATCTTGAGTGGACTGCCAACCTGCTGCACATCTTTTTTTAATGTAACCCCATAAATACCATAGTGAACTAGAATACTGACAAAGTCAGAAAGGGCCCCGCCCCCTTGTGTGTCTCAAAAACCTGTTTGCGGAATTTCATGGTTATTGGATTTTCCTCAAAAACGAAAGGGAGCTTTCTTTGGTCAAGAAATCATTTGACCTATTTCATCCTGTGGCTAATTTCTACAATCATGCATTTTCATTTCTTTGCAAATTTATGCAAATTAGATGCAAATGAGTTGATGTTTGATGAAGTTGATGCTGCCATAAGATAAAATTAAGTATGACGATCTGGGGGAGGACGGCATGGGAGGAAAAATGGGGTGGAGTGGAGAGGGCGGGTGGTGGGCAAACACCGACCCCCTACAGAATATGGCATTTTTTGACGATTTTTACCTGTAACAGTCAACCTGGAAGTCCTGAAGTAGGGTCAGGTACCCAAACTTCCTTATCAGTAGTTAGTACTCTTATCACGTGACTTGTGTTAGAATTGTGACTCAGGTTGTTCGAAGGAAACGCTGGCTAGAGATGTTTATGGAAAGCCGGTACAGTCAAAAATGCTAAATTTGTGATTTTTCAGCTTTGTAGGGCCCCAGTTACCACTAGCTTGTATTTTTTAATTCTTGTCTAATTATTCTGCATTCTTTACTAATGTATGCGTAATATACTACTATTTTTTTTTAAGTTTTTTTAAGTATTAGGTTCCTTTCGTGTCTGAAATCTCGTTTTCTGTTACCCACCCCCCTTAAATTTCTGAGAATTTCAAGTCTATGTAAGCCATACGTCAGTTTAGTGACCGTAATTTCTAGGAAACAAGTAATTACAACTCCTTTCTATGAAAACTTTTGAGAAAGGCTTGTCAGTTGAAGAAATATAACAAAAGAATTTGAATTCAGATCTATGGTGGGCCATACTGGACATTAATGCAGGTTTTATCCAAACTACGACTGGAGTCGTATTCAGGAAAGAAAGGGTTAAATTTGAGTATCAAAATCATTTAAATTTGAGTATCAAAATCATTTAAATCCCTTAAGGCATTTTTAATTTACTGTACGACATAGAGCTAATTCTCAAAATATGCACTTTTTCAAATAAAAACTAAGTTTTTTCCTAAAAACTGTTTTCAGATTTTCCTCAAAAACATAAGGGAGCTTCCTTTGGTCAAGTCCAACCTTGAGTATCAAAATCATTAAAATCCCTGAAGGCAATCTTTAGTTATCATACAACAAAGAGGTAATTCTCAAAATATGCACTTTTTCATATAAAAACGACTTTTTTTCCCAAAAACCTTTTTCAGATTTTCTTCAAAAACAAAAGGGAGCTTCCTTTTGGTCAAGTTCAACCTTGAGTATCAAAATCATTAAAATCCCTGAAGGCAATCTTAAGTTATCATACGACATAGAGTTAATTCTAAAAATATGCACTTTTTCATAAAAAAACAAAGTTTTTCCCAAAAATCATTTTCCGATTTTCCTCAAAAACGAAAGGGGGCTTCCTTTAGTCAAGTTCAACCTTGAGTAGCAAAATCATAACTAGAGGTACTGTGGTCCACTGGGCCACAAATGAATACCCCCGCATGCCCAATATAATAAGAAGTTTAAATAAAAGGCTGATCTTTAAAGTCAACTGCGTCTTTTAATGTTATTCAAAAAACTTAATTTAGGCTAAGTATCAACATACCAATGTATCGGTAAACAGGAANTAATTCTCAAAATATGCACTTTTTCATATAAAAACGACTTTTTTGCCCAAAAATCATTTTCCGATTTTCCTAAACAAGTGATGACCCTAAAGGATGTCTCGCCTGTCCCTGCTGGACTCTAAATTGATGTAAAATTTAAGTGAACTAATCAGAAAAGTGAATATGCTCACTAGACTGTGAAATTGAGGTCAAGGACAAAAGTCACCTGCCAGACTGACATGTACTACCCAAGACCAACCTACATACCAAATATTATCAACCTGCCACTTCTAGTTATTGAGAAATGGACTTAAGCAGAAAAACTTAACGTGGCCACTAGACCGTGAAATTGAGGTCAAG
>MJUU01071906.1:6145-17252 GCA_002080025.1 Modiolus philippinarum
ACACTAAATCTGTNGATTGCTATACCTATGTCTCGCTTTCAGCGACTTTCGTCGACAAAAAGAAGGGAAACGGAGAATGTGTCAAAGAGACAACGACCCAAAGGGGAGTAATAACAACTCAAAGCCACCATAAGATCTTCAATGATCGGTGCGAAAACCCCACACCCAACGTAGGTCGGAGTCGGCCCCTGAATAAAGAGTAATCACGTTCTTTGAAATAAACATCATCCTAGACTCCTATAGACATAAAGTAAACTAACTAGAAAAAAGACAAGACACACAAAGGCTTTATAAATTTCCTGACTTAGGACAGGAGCAAACCTGCTGTGGTGGGGTTAAACTAGTTTTATTGGTATTATTAGTATATTTCTTACAAAAGGACACTCGTAATGTATAATTTCACATTTTATTCACTCAATATTCATTTTATTTTGTGTGAATAAAGTTTTAAATGATAAATCACCCAAAAAATCCACACCAAAAAATGACAATGATAGAAATTTACAACAGGTACCAAATTTAAGACTCGGAACTGAAATTGACATAACCGTAACCTAGCAACGAATGTGTTGTTGTTATGAAATCTTATCTATGTTAAATATCATGGTGTGCGATTTAAATATATAAAATTTTTAATTTTCAACGTTAATAAAATAATTTAAGTTTTATTCCTCTTCTTTTCTTATTTTTTTTCTTTTTTCAAAAATAACATAACTAAGCGATCATATAAATCAAAAATACAAACAGCTCAGACTTTTACCCACTTCGATTTTAAAATATCCATATTTTGTATGTTTTATAACAGATTATTTGTATTAATTCATAAGCTTATGAGCCACTTGTATTAATAAAACAACGAATATTGATTTCTCTATGTTCATTTATGTGTGTTTGTATGCAGTTTCCCTACATATTTCAATTCTAGTGCTAAACCTCTAAGAGCCGCTTCAAATGTTCAAAACTATTGTTAAATATATTACAATCAAAATAGATTATTGCAATTGGGCTCTATGCGAATTAGAACATGGTCAGACCTTATATTTGTCTTCATTTAATACCTCGCTATCGCTTGGTATAAAATATTGACAAATATAAGGTCTGCTCATGTTCTAATTCGCATAGAGCCCGCTTGCAATAATCTATTTCTTAAATATAATCTAAATGGAAAGCCAATCGGCAAAGGACAGAGCTTTGCATGCCGATGCGGGAGATACTCCTCAGTTTTCAACAAATTTCCAAAAATTTCGATACCGCAAGTTCCCAAATAAAATCGGTTTTCAGGTGAGCCGGGGGATAAGAAAATAATGTTTGATAATTTTGCAACCAAATCAGATGCCCTTGACAAATTGTCTAAAAAAAACTTCATACAAAGTGAAATTTATGGTTAATAGCTTTTTCTATAATAAAACAAAATGTGTCCTTAGGACACGAATGCCCCTGCCATATAAATATATTGCCGAACAGGAAGTAGACGAGTGACAGACTTGAAAAGGGGAGACACTGTAGAACATATCATACCAAAGCTTCAGACCAAATATCAAATGATTCCTGCATACACAAGCTGAGAAATCCTTGATGAAAATTTCTGACGTACGTACGTTTTGCGTACGTACGCACAACGATAAAACTTAATGCCCCTGTCGCCTAACGGCGGGGGCATAAAAATAATGAACAATACAAAGTTAGAAAATTTTTTTATTGTGATATGATATCTATTTTTTGTTAATTTAGCGTTAATAGAAGCAATGCAAAATGTAATCAAGCTTTATCAAAACCATCACTAAATATCCTTTCTTAACTGAACAAAAATTTTACATAGCAAGGTTCGCATTCTTTTATCAAGTCAAATGATAGTGACACGCCTGAAAATTTAGTACTTGGCATTTGATATGTGACAATCTTCATCTGTTTTAGCTGTATCAATTAACACCAGATGGCAGCACTGACAAGGGTTTAACTGTCAGAATAAAAATATAAAGAAATACGGCTAATGACATATCTATTTATTCCATCTTTTCATAATTTCATTTGGTCTTTTTGGTCTGGTCTTCTGAATATGCTGAAAAATATTGAAAATGTTGATTTCCTTCTGTTTTGCATTTGTTGTGACACTATCCAAGAAGGGAGATAACTGTAAATAATAGCTAAATTACTGCATTGTCCCGTCTTACGAAAATAGAAAATTTGTCCTAAAAAGAAAGAAGCCTATTATATTTGGTTCCATTTGAATTTTGGCAGCTCCTCAGAGCAGATTCAAATTATCTTGACTTCTTCTGATATCTTAACACTTCTAAATTTTTGGCTTCCGTGATGAAACCCCTTCTTCCTGTTTGTAATCTCCAGATAATACTGCCACCTGGTGTCAGTTGATAAATCTATTATTGGCTGAACAAAAACCTTGCTACATAAATTTTGACCTTTTTTGTCAATCATTAACAATAAAAAACATACAAAATGTATACAGATGTATATATCCCCTTTTTACAAGCACTATAAGCAAGAAGATGCAAAATCTACATATATGCTATTTTTTGTTTTTGTTTGTTTTTTATACAATGGTGCAGACCTTTCACAGCAGTACTACAGAAATTACATATACTATAAAAGACATAATGAATACTTGATATGAAACCAGATCTTTAATAAATTAGAAATATGATAATATAACCTCAGAAAAAAAATCTTATCATCACATCACACCTGGAATGTTTAAGTAATCCTTAAATACACAAAATTTCTAAAATATTTATATAAAAATACATTTATAAAAAAGTTGTTTTTTTTAATGGCACAGTCATTTTTACTCAGGAATTATCACATATTGTGTATACCATGCTTACAGGAATGAAAAAAAAAATACAGATTGATGGTAAAAGTTATTATGCAGTATTAACTGATACATCAAAACCCATCTGATAGATACAATTGAAAACAGACAAAGCTAGCTAAGGGCTGTTCCAGAAAAGTTGGTCTGGGACCCTTTGAAGGCACTTCATATAAATTGCTGTGGGTGGTTGTGTTTCCATCATCTTTTTGTATTGTACATATGGGGAAGAATTCTATAGGTGGTGGGGGTCAATAAAAAGTGCCNGAAAAAAAAAATACAGATTGATGGTAAAAGTTATTATGCAGTATTAACTGATACATCAAAACCCATCTGATAGATACAATTGAAAACAGACAAAGCTAGCTAAATATAAAAAAAAAATGTACTTAAACACCAATTCTTATTTGCCAGTTGTCAATGTATCTCTGTCTTTTTGATATATCTGCCTGTTTAATATTGTATCAGATGGGTTTAGTTGTATCGAGTAATACTTTGTGATTATGGTATAATGAAAGGGAAAATGCAGCAATTACTAGTCTTATCAGATCTCACTATTTCAATTCAACAAAAACTTTTTTCTTGGTGAAAATAACAAGAGATATTTTCCAGTTAACTTGCCAATTTCTGACAATATCAGTGTTGGTTTTGTAGTGTCAAACAAAATATATTAAAAAAATTAGATTACTAAAGGTATATTTGGATTTAATTTTGTGCCTTTCATTTAGGTATTGTTACAGTGTGGCGAATTAAATCACTGTAGGACTAGCGACTTTTTCGCAATTTGCAGTCATTTTTGTCTATCCTTACTGCATGTACTAATGACAGTTTCTAAATAAAGGCAAGTGAATTTCTAAATGGATGATCAAAAAGTCAATAGAATAGCCTTTATAAATACTACCAGAAACAGCCAAAAAATGATTAAAGGATGAAAATAGCAAAACTTTTACATTACCAAAAACAAATTCATTTAATATAATATTCTGACAATGGTGTAAAACCATTTACTCTAAATATTATGTAAAAAATCATATAAATAAATATGCACCAATATAGCCTATAAATTTATAACAATACATTTCAAATATCACTATTTCGGGGGTTCTTAAATTCGTGGTTTCGAATTATATGCATTTAAACTCAAGGGAAAAACGCATTTTGTTGGGAACTTAATTTCGTGGTTTAAGCGAACCACGAAATCCACGAAAATTGGAACCCCACGAACAATAGTACTTTCACAGTAAATAAATATGCACCAATATAGCCTATAAATTTATAACAATACATTTCAATGTAACTTGACCCAAAATATTCTGTAATTTTTCTTTAGTTAACAAAACATTCTCTAGATTATTCTTTTTTATATATACACACAAAACATTGTATGAATTTTTCCCAATAGACAAACATTTATTACTCTACAATTCATTCTGTAAAGAATTTTTATTACAAATTAACTTTCCCTTGTATTAAGGACTGTATGATACATATAGTTTCTACTACGAGAATTAGTTGATTATGAAATTTCTCACAACAAGTTAAATAAATTTTGCAAATGTTTGAAAATGAGTGTTTAAACATTTGGAAATTTATTTAACAAGATGTTAGAAATTTCATAATTAACTTCTTTAAGTTGTAGAAATTGTTTCTCAAAAGACATTATGTAAAACACAGAGGTTTATGTTCAGAATAGATTAGGCAGGAAATTTCACGCAGAATTGTTCTCTCTCTAGAGACAAGAACGGTCAGACATTGGTTAAATTTCCTAGAAATTAGAGAAATAATAGTTCATATTAGTACCATGCAACAAGACAGGCATTTGAGACAACTGTTGGATATCTTAGTGTGTATAAAGAAAATATTTCAAATGCATATTGATTCAAAATTCAAAAAATTAACTTCAAAATTGCTTTTTAAGGTTGAGATTGTCAAATATTTCACAATGCTTTCGAGATTGGAACTCTCCTGTTATTGAAGGAGGTAACAATTGCCTTAAATACCAGTAAGACAGTCTGACAGAGTGACTGGATTCTTGACATACTGAAGCAAATATATAACCCATCAAAAACAAAATATTTATGAAATTGAAGTGTATACTTATAATTGCTCCAATATGACGATTCTTCAACTAAATATAATTGATAAAAACAATTAACCTGAAGCGCTACAAGAGATTCAATATAAACCACCCTTTGTTCAACAGTGTTCATTAATTAGTGATTCCCTCTCAAGGTATTGATTTTGTCATATAGTATAGGAACTTTATTCTGGTTTGAACAAGATTCAGAAGTCCCATATCAAACAGATGATGTAAGAAAAAAATATTGTCAAGTGATATCTTTCAAATACATAATTCTTTAGAATACACTAAGGTAAAATCTATGATTCAAAATGACCATTTTTCGACACAAAAACACCAAAATATAACTAGGAAAAGTCAAACTTACTTATTTTATTTCTCAAACAAATAACTATACCTACAAAATATACAAATCAAAAAATATGCTTGTGTGCCATAGTATTCTGATAAAGTTCAGTAGCAAAAATTATAATATTTATACATTGTGTACATGACATTACATCAAATACATACAAAATATAAAAAAAGAATATGACAAGATGAACTTTAACAAAGAAATTGAAGAATTCATGCCCCTTAGTCCCTTAAACTCAGTTTGTTCTCTTTGAATTCTTAGTCCATTTTACAACACTTATAATCCATTATCCTAAAGATCTGCCTTTATATGGTACATTAAACAATCTGAATGGAGGATTTAATTAGTTTTTGAATTCTATGAGGTCCTTTTTTCACCAATGAATTATAATATCAAAATTTAATAAGGTAATTTGTAGACTGACATCAAGTCTGTGCCAAACATTTTTCATAACTAAACCTTTGGGCTAGTTGAGGTAACAGATTTACTAGTCTGAATCCCATTTTACTAATCCGAAAAAAAAAAGAAAAAAAGCTTGTCTGGTCGGACTAGCGGTTGGAAATATTTACTAGTCCGAATTCAAATTTACTAGTCTTGGGCATCGGACTTGTGCCTAACAGAGCAGACTGGTCATCTGCACCAAACTATTACACAACCTATTTTTGCTGTTGTAAAACAATCTATCTAAATATGTTATATACCAAAAAAAAACCAATATTGATAGAAAATGATTAATCTTTTGTTTGTACAAGTGTAAGTCAACTTTTTAACAGTTTTTTCAAATGAAAGAACTTAGTGAAGCAGAAACATCTCCACGTCATAAAAATTCAAAGCCTTGTAGTTGTTTTAAACTATAAAGAAAAGTTTTATATAAGCGAACTCCAGGTTAGATTCTCACCATTTCTGTTTTCAGAGAACATCTTGGACAATGATTAAAAGACATTTTGTAGGATATTATTATTTTTTACTTTTAACGACATCATCTAAGACATCTTTAGCAACTTCACTTGCATCATTTGCTTGTATCATTGACTGTTGTACACCCTCAAGCTTCTTTATTAGTGCATCTTTAGATGAGGCATACAACATCTTTTCTTTGATATGAGCACTGTCTGGAGACCTGAAATGATATTTCACAGACTGTGAGATGATCCTTAAAAAATACATTTTTTCCTGAAAAATTTTAACTTTGATTTCTACTGTGCAACTAAAGAATTTTAAAATAAAAAATAAGTATTCTTCTGTAAATGGATGTTTTCCGTGTAAGACAGCCCATAGAAGACAGGGTTGCGTGAATCTTTCTTACACAGATAAATATCCAATCCAACATTGCAAATTGTTGGACATCACAATTTTTACCACAATAAACTCCACTGATGATTTGACATCACAACTGAGAACTCCACAAGAAATGGCAAAATTTAACTTCAATCGGGTTGATCGTTGTATTTTGAGCAAGAAATAGGTCCTTACATTTGACCAAAATTTAAAGATCGGGATATCTTTCACTCGTGTCCGAAATTCTACGTCTTTTACCCTTGTTTCACTCAGGGAAAAGACAGAATTTCTCACAATCGTGGAAGATATCCCTTAACTTTAATAAGGTCTTGTATGAGAACCTATTAATCCAACAGCTAAACTAAGACTAAAAATATCATATATGAATTCTCTTATGATTCACACTTATTATCTATTCCTTGCATGAATAGTTATTTGTGGTACATAACGAGACTTTGAAGCTGGAGTTAGATATGAACTTATTAAATTGTTTTTACAGGAATTTCATTGGTCGAGCACCAAGTAATAACACATCAAGCGTGATGTGCTATTATTTTTTCAATGTTTTTATTGGATCATTGTGAAATCTCGTTGGCCGTGATTAGCGTTACCTAGCAACGGTGTTGTTGTTTGAAACAAAAAAGCAGTTTGGCACTAAATATTATGAAAATCATATGAGAAATAATTTTAACGACTCGAAAGAATTGTATATCGCTGGATATCAACTCTCATTATGTAATTTCAAATATAACAAACTTGCCAAAGGCTCGTTTATTATATTTTGAAATTACATAACTCTAGTTGATATCCATCAATATACAATGAAAACTATAAATATCTCATGACTTTCTGTTGCTAATTTCATATATGTACATGTATGGTATTTACAGTTAATGTACCAGTCCACACAGTTATGTACTGTGGAGGTACTTTTATTCATGGACATCCATTTTCATGGTTTTCATAAATACCACTATTTTGTAGGAAATAAGATCCCATGACCACCAGCACTTTCTATAAAATTCAATTGTATACCAATTTGTACTGCCTGAAGGGGTTTACCTTGATACTCCAGTAATGACAAATTGGTATACAATAGAATTCTATAGAAAGTTGAGTAATTGATTAGCAGACAAAAGACAGGAGTTTAGAAGGACTTTTATAGGTGTTACTAGAGGAATATTGGTATGTTCATTGAAGAATTGCAAATAAAAAATGTTAATCATCCCGGAAATCTGCCATAACTGTTTCAAGGGAGACCCTTGACTGTCTGAGGGAATAGAATAGAATATATTTTATTACCAATCAAAATGCCCATAAAGAGTTGAACAATTACAAATAATTTAATACATATAGATTACACCACAAGATCCCGTTCATTACCATATTTTATCCACTAGAGAAAGTTTAATTTTAAATTTTAATTGCGAGGCTTGCTGAGCATTTTAAAATTTTTAAATTTAACTATCGATAGTGGATAAATATGGTAATAATTGGGATAAAGTGGTGTAAGCTTTTTCTCTAATGATCAATGATAAACACCGAGAATTGTATTCCGAATAGATTTGGCAGGAAATAGCACGGGGCTTTATTCAACATATGTTGAATAAAGAAAATTTATGTAACGGGTCAAGACAAGTTTAAACTTGACATATCATTAGAGAAATTGATTTATAACAATTACAATGATTAGTATTTAACAGGCGGGAAGTAGTTCACAAAAATTGTCTCCCCTGTAAATTTGTTTATCTGCTATCTCCTCAACACTGCCACAGTAAAAAAAAAATCAAATTTCTGATATTTGCTGTTTTTTTTTACACTTAACATACTATGTATCTTATACTGCAACAATCGCTGTAAGGAAAGATATACGAGAAATATACAAATGCTGTTGATTAATTCATAAAACATTGTTTTAAAACCAACTCTATCCGATGGTCAAAACTGTATGATAATGAAAAAAAAATTGAGCCACCCTCAAACAGCATGGGCGGAAACAAAATTTAGGAGTATTATTAAATATATAATAATGCATTGTATAAACCATATGAAATTGATTTCTGCATATGGCCTTTTTCAGGAGTTGTTAAGTAGGGAGAAAATGGACTTTTCATTATATTTTTAGGTTGCGAGTGATTTGTACTCAATGTGAAATAAATATATGGGGCAATTAAAGGGGCATGTATTACTTTAAGTATTTTCACTTCGTTAAATATCAAGATTTTTGGAAAGGTGTTAATTAGTATTTGAGGTGTAATATAAGGGTGGTTGCTACTTGGTATTCTTTAGGAGATTTGTTGACAGTTTCCTATTTATACGAAGTCGATTCCTGAAAGAAACCTCAGAAAGAATGCATAGGAGATAAAAATTTGATCATGTTTGAACTTTAATTCTGGAGACATGCTACAAAGGGCGGACATAAAAATTTGCACATGGATTAAAAGGGATATTGGCAATCCGTATACAAATTTTGGTCAAAATCTAAAGATGGCTTTTTTGGGGATCCACTTTGAAAGACAGACACTAACTTGATCTTTTATGCCGATTTGTGCATCGTATATGCATCTATACGTTCACCTGCGGCAATCTACATTGTTTTCATATAAATTCAAAATAAAGGAATGAAAAATATTAGTGTTTTTTTCATTGGAAATAACTTTTATAATTATGCATCTATGGTAAACAATCCAAAAAGTAACATTTCTACAGTACCTCATTTAAACGAGAGCTCAATTTCTATTGCTCTGTTTCGACCACTTCCCCACCTGTTAAAACATACAAAATTTAATTTAAAAAAAAATGGTTTACAGTCAAGAGCAGTGAGCCAAGATCATTGTGGCCACCAATACATATTTTAGTGAATTAATGTATATCTTAATAAGGTTAAGGTTCAGTTAAATATTCAATAAAAAGCTATTTCTTTGCTCATTCATGCTAATTTATGCAAAAGGGAGGAGACACTTTCAATTGCAACTGGATCTTCACATGACATTAACCATATAAATTGAGATTTTTTATCTAAAATTTGGATAGAGAGTGCTAATTTTTTGGATAACTTCATTTCTAATATTGTTTAAAATTGAACAATTGCAAAAGGAAATGAATTTCATCGCCAATTTCAGAATTTTACATAACATACAGGTTCTATCCTCTATCCGAAGTCCTCAGTATCTTCCTTGTTCTATTTCCAAAGTATGTGCACTTATTCTGAATTTAGTAAACAATTTTCCTTTGTCCTCATCTAATTAAGATAAATATTTTTTCAAATTTAATAATAGTTTTAAAAAGTCTGTATGTTCTGAGTTTATTTCTTCCATTTTTTTTATTGTTTTTCCAAGAATTTGTTGTAATGTTCATATAATCCATTAATGACTGTAAACAACTATACCAACTATATTTTTTTGCATATTCAAATTTTTAAGAGACTGTGAAGGTTTCGGATAGAAGTATATCATTTGTTGTTAGGAATCTATTTAAATATTTAAACATCATTATAATTATCTCTAAATATTATGGATATCTACCCAATTCACCAATAACAGCAAGAGTTGTGGATCATTTCCCAACACCATGCAAACAGAATTGTGAACACTTTCTTTTTGTTTAACATTGTCATGTTTGTTAAAAAGTTTTGATACCAAGTCTCCCCCTGTATTTAATGGGGGTTGATGGCATAAACAAAAAAATACAAATACAAACAGAGAAAACGGAATACAATAAACTTTTGCAGTCTGGGTGTCCACTTTCCTCAGTCTTATGGCAGATTTCCTGTATCATTAACATATTTTATTTGCAATTCTTTAATGAACATAGCAATATTCCTCTAGTAACACCTATAACAACTCTGGTCTTTTGTCTGCTCGTCAAGCAATCAAATTTCTACAGAATTCTATTGTATACCAATTACAATTTGTACTGCTTGAAGGGGTTTAGACCAACCTTAAAAAATTGTTTGTTTGCTGTTTATCGACTTACTCATATAAAACCTACCTACTCAAAAATTCTATTGACATTTCTCATGTTTCTCAGAAAAATTTTTTTAAATTCTATTTTGGCACATTTTCTTTAAAATTAACCCCTTTTTGGCATCTTTTGAGAAAAAAAATAATTTACCTACCTACAGTACAGCCAGAGACTTACCATGATAAATGACTGTGGTAGACATATCACTCTAAATTTTTAAATTAATATATCTTTTTTCCTGATTGATCTATCCACATAATTTCTTTTGGATATCAAGTGGTAAAATGTATCACTCTAAATGCAAAAGAAAGCATGTTGATAGATCAAATAGGAAATAAAATATACACATTTCACTAAGCAAAGTGATACGTCTATCACAGTGAATTATCACGGTAAGTCTCTGGCTGTACTNGACGCCGACGCCGACGCCGACGCCGACGACTGCGCCATAACATAATACGACCGCAAAATTTTTGCGGTCGTATAAAAAGTGTTTCCCTTAGACCGGAATAATGCCTAATCAAATTACATTTTTATTTATAGTAATGTTTGAAAATCAAAGCATATCAATAGGTTCTGCGCAAGTTTCTTAGTAATTCCCAAGTGT
>MJUU01071906.1:17712-40132 GCA_002080025.1 Modiolus philippinarum
CACTTCACCTCTATCTGTTACAGTTTTTGAAATAAAAAATAAAAAATGCATAAATTTTGAAAATTTTACGGAAAAAGGGCTTTTACTCTAAGACGGTTTTTCCGATTTTCTTCAAAATTGCAGGGCAGATAGAGCTCGTCATTCTGAACAATTCTACCCTATGTCAGATTTTTGATATCTGCAACGGTTTTGAAGTTATTTGCCAAAAACAGCAATTTACCCCNGTATTGTTAAGCAAAGCAGAACATTCAGTTTTATTATATAGATAGAGGTGATTTATTGAGATAATTTCTCAGTTAAATAAATGTCATATTGTCACCGGTGAAAATAAAAGATTTCTAGTCACCGGATGACGTCTTAATGAAGCTAAGTCACAATACCCCTTCAATGTTGTCGTCAAGTAAACAACTGGCGTATTGAAAGGAAAATAATAATCCGCATCTAAAATCTCGTTTTTTGAGTAGAAAATCTATATAATAAAAAGCATAACTAATCGGCCATCATGAATATCAATAAAAATGTCACTCGTGTCGATCAACGCAGTGGATTAAAACTCGTTTAATCCTTCTGCATTATTCAGCACTTGTGACATTTTTATTGACTATTCACGACGGTCAATTTGTTACACTATAATTATCTAAGGAGTCATAAAGTAGATGATGTAGTGAGTCTACCTTATTTGATAGTCCTACAATATAGAACCTTGTGCTGTTTCTTTTTCATGTATACCGACTTTTAACATGCAGCGCGAGGTCCTATCGTATACATGTGTACAAAAACCCGTAGCAAATGGTTTTTCACGAAAAATGGTCATATAGTGTGTTCTCTGGTTTAGAATTATACTCCCAAAAATAAATTTATGTGTTTTAAAGTTTACTGTAGTACAAAATCTTCAAAAACAGCAGAAAATCCCACTTGCATTCTTGAATATCAAATCAAATGCTGGTAAGAATGAACTTGCAAAATCATAAACAAAACGATATAGATAAAAGCGTACTGCTGTATCATTCTCCAACTGTTACAGAAGATAGTGCTTTTCACCATAACTACTGTTAATCAAAAGCTTTGAGGTTATTTTTTCCGTCACTAGATTACTGATACCTGCAAGTTTTACTATTTTTACTCATATAATCCAAATATCCAAAAATAGACATCTAAACATCGTCTTTTTGACACGCTCCTGTGAGAAGCGTACCTTTTGTTGTGATTAATTCTTTTGTCATTCATGTCATTATAATTTAAATCAATACCTGACTCGTTTTACCTGGTAGGTCATCTCGAAACCGACTCGTTTTACCTGGTGGGTCATCTCAAAATGTTTTCACATCTTTGTCATGTTTGTTTATTTTTATACTACATAAGGGAAATTGTACACCGAGATAAAAAATAAAGAGACAATGGATTAAAATTCATGAAAAATTAGATTTTTAAGTGTAAAATAAGAACTTCTTGTGCGAAATCCATTTCTTGCATGTCTTGCATGTATTTTTATGACGAACTTCGTTTTTTAAAACAAGGTTGCTCAAATTCGAAAATCATTGAAATATGGCGAATGCTCTAGATATTGCACCGCTTGGGAAATTATTTTATTAAGTAGTGTTGGGAATAATAGTCTAAATCGCAAGACAGGTATGTTTTAAATGATTTACATACAGTCCAATAGGAAAAGATTTTTATTTCCGACATGAAATCATGTCGGAAAGTGCTAATGGAAAATTTTAAAAATCCGATATGCACTTTCAAAAAAATAAAAAATGCATGGGTGTTCCGCGGAACACATGTGTCGCTGCACTATATATATAAAGAATGTGTCGCTGCACTATATATATACACATGTGTCGCCTGCACTATATATATAAAGAATTCCTGTTTTGTTTTATAATGACAAAGTCCAATGATAATCAGAAATAATCAAAATTAATGACAAACTAAATGCATGGTGCACTTCAAACGCATTGAAGTTTGGTTGGAAAGTACCAAGAGGTCTATGAGGAGTTGCAGATAATGCAGGTATACCCTATGACGCAAACAAAGTAAAATGACAAAGTCCAAAAATAGCTGGAAAATCTGAAAAAAATCAAAATAAATGAGAAACTAAATGCATGGTGCACATCTGCAATATATATTGAAGCATTCCTGCAAGTTTGGTAGGAAAGTACCTAGGGGTCTATGAGGAGTTGCGGATAATGGAGGTATACCCTATGACCCAAATAAGCTAAAATGGCAAAGTCCAAAGACAGCTAGAAAATCTGAAAAAAAAAAAAAAATAAATGAAAAACAAAATGCATGGTGCACATCTGCAATATATATTGAAGCATTCTTGCAAGTTTGGTTGCAAAGTACCAAGCTAAGCAGTCTAGGAGGAGTTGCGGATAATGGAGGTATACCATATAACGCCAATAAGCTAAAATGACAAAGTCGAAAAATAGCTTAAAACCTAGCCTGCCTCTGCAGGGTAGTCAAGTCATAATACGGAAAGCCTGACCTAGAACCATTATAGCCAATCTGTGTGGAGAAAGGACAAGCCAATCTCCGTGCAGCTATATATTTCTAAGGAAAGCAAACGGACTAGGTGCCGTATAGAAGGCTAAATTTCCTGCCCCTACCCATTCCCCCCCTTTTCCAATCAATATCAAAATTCATTGCCCTGGATGTTCCTGACACTTTTATTTCTTTCTTCTTTTATTGAAAATGGTTTTGAATCGATTGAATTGTTTTCGTCTTAATATAGCTGAAATACTGCTCAATGGACGTTTCACTTTTATTTTATTTAAATTTCAATCAACTGAGAAGCTCAACTTCGAAGCTTTTAATTACATAATATACAATTACCACCATAGATAGTGCATGACCCAGGTGCAACTTATATTATATCAAAATTTCTTGTTCCCCTGTTGACCTTCCTATGCGACCCAACGCTTATGGGTTGACCCAGCGAAATCTAGATTTAGATCACAGATATTTAAATGAGTGTATAATTTTCAAGATTAATGAACGTCAAGGATTTGCATTGGAATAAAAATTCTTGGTAATGCGTTTACCATAAATGTGCCAAGAAAAGATTACATAAGATATCAGATTTGGTATCGAAATTGTGGTAAGGGTTACACATAAAGATCACATTGTACAATAATAACTTCCAAACAATATTTTTCACAAAAAAATTACTGTGAATCCAAATGACATCTCAATTTCAGCAAGAAAACCTTTCATTAAAATAGTTGACTGGGGAACGGTGATATCGTGACACGGGTTTTACATTTCGGGGACATTGATGACCATATTTCCTTACACTGACTTCCAAAATAATGTTTTGCACGTACATTCTTGTATCCTAGTAAAATATCTTAATTATTGAACAGATGCACAGTTAAAACACAGTAGTCCAAACAATAAAGATATAATTATCTAACAATAAAATTTGAGGACGGTGATTCCCTGTCAAGGCAAACACAATTTTTGCCAATCTTATATTTTAACATGAATAATTCTGATTAAGTAGATACTGTTTGAATTGTAGTATACATCAAAACTGGACGTGTCCCCTTAATTAACCCAGGGAGTGGTGGAAATATATATGTTTCAAGTATTAAACCCTCCAGACTTCTTTAGTTCGTCCTTCCAAATGTAAATATCCTGCCCCTACCCAGTTATCCATTTTCATCGTTGCCCCAGGAGTATATTCCCTATTAGATTCTTAATTTATAAATATCTGTTTGAATATCTATAACACTGGACTTGGATTACTCCAGTAAGAGATGGAAACAATATATGTTTCAGATAATTCACAGGAGAGCTTTAAAGTTCGTACACATTTCTCCATTTTGAAATAAATGCCCCGGCTGTCTCGTCTACCTTATACCTTTATTTCTCGATTATGCTTCAGATAGTATTTTTTCAAATTCATCAATGTAAATATACCTCCCCTACCCATTTATCCATTTTCATCCTTGTCCTAAGGGTCCCTTCCCCGTTAGATTTTTAATTTGTGATACTATTTTAATATCTATAGCACCGGACTTCGATTTCTCCAGTAAGAGCAGGAGATGATATATATATATTTCAGATAATCCCAAACGAGAGCTTAAGTTCATAATTCCTATGTAAATATCCTGCCCCTACCCATTTCCCTTTTGAAATTGCTGACCCAGCTGTCCCATCTGTCTTATACCTTTATTTTTATTTCTCGGTTATGCTACAAATAGTATTTTTTTTCAAATCCATCAATCTAAATGTTATTCTCTTGCTCCTACCCATTTATCCATTTTCAACTCAGGCCAAAATAAAAAATAGGTTTGTTTGCCCAAACGCTACCTACCCAAAAATATACCTGCCTACTCAAATTCTTTTTTGACCAAAAAATCAAAAAGTTTTTTTATTATTATTTTTTGGTCTGTTTTGTTTGTTTAAATTTTGTAAAAACTAACAATTTTTGTTTTTGTGAGAAAAAAAAAAATAAATTACCTACCTACCTACCCAACTTCAGAAGGGTGGGTCGGGTTTGGGCAAACCAAATTTTTAATAAGTCTGGCCTCGTTGCCCTGTTGGTCTTTTCCCCATTACAATTTTAAATTGTAAATATTTAATCGTATCTATAACAACTGACTTTGATTACTCAAGTACGTGTTGGAGACAATTCATATATGTCGCAGATAATCCCTACGAGATCTTAAGTTCATCATTCCAATGTAAATATCCTGTCCCTACCCATGTCCACGGACTTTTCACTGGCAGTGTGACGGGTGCCACGCGTGGAGCAGATTATGCTTACCCTTCTGCAGCACTTGATGATACCTCAGTTTTTATAGGGGTTCACACTGCTAGTGCTTTAGTTTTGTGGTGTTTTTGTTCATTTTTGTTTCTTTGTTGTGTCTTTGTCATACTGTCTCATTCATGTTGCTGTGATTTTTGGATTCATGATTTTGGAATTTTCCCTTTCCTCATTCTTGCTTCGGTATTCGTTCAAATGCCGATGTATCGTAAGGTCATTCCAATGTGAATATCCTGTCCCTACCCATTTCCATTTTCAAAAATTTGACCCGGCTGTCTCATCTACATTAAACCCTTATTTCGTAGTATGCTTCACATTCATCAATCTACATGTAAATCTCCCGTCCCTACCCTTACCTCGATTTTCAACTGGTTGCCTTGGTGATTTCCCAATCAGCAGATTTTATATTTATCAATTATGGACTTTTTACGAAGTCAATATGTTAAATATGGACCTGTTAGGTTTATATTGACCGAGGACGAAGTCCGAGGTCAATATATTCCTAACAGGTCCATATTTAACATATTGACAGAGTAAAAAGTCCATCATTTTTATATTACATATGTAGTTTTTTGGTTTCTCATTATATTTTGGTGGAGAATAATTTTTGAATACATGGGAATTTAATTAGAAATAGAACCTTTATTTGAAGGCGGGTGTAGATCTGCCATCATCTAGAATGTGTTACATGAGTGCTCATAGGATAAATAAATGCCAACCTTTCTCTTATATTTGCAAATAAAAAAAAAACAAACAAGTAAACCTTTTTATCAGCGTGTTTTCGTGAAGTGTGCAATAAAAACATGTGACAACAATTATTTTTTCATTGATTTCAGTGGTTGCTCTGTAGAAACATTTTAATATCCCTTTTTATTTCCCCAGTGGAAACTCCTATTAATGTGTAAAGCTTTTTTTTCCAATATTTATTAAAATATTTTTTTCATAGGACCTTTCTTAGTGAAAAACGTTAGTCTGGACGTCCAACCAGACATGTATCGTCAATAAAACTAAAAATAGAAACACAGCGTCAATATACCTAAAAATAGAAACATGGCGTCAATATAAGCTAAAATTAGAAACAACGCTGAAATATACTGAATATTCTTAAAATCACATGACCGTATTAGCCAATGGGAATAATAGGAACTTATACCATATGTAATATTTCTTAGTATACACCAAAGATTTAATTTTCTTTTTCAATATTGAAAATATCCGCTTTGCCAGACATTGTTCTTGTAACTGCACTAACTTTGATAAAAAAAAAACTGATCTATCTCCGAGTCATTGCCGGATAAACATTCATCAAAGTCAAAGATGATAAAATAAAAATTTTTCCCTACCTACCGACCCATCACTCTTAAAGTACAGTCGGGGAACGTCAAACAAACATAATTTTAAGGTCGGCCTAAGTTATCCACTTATAAAACGTTGTAAATCTAATGAATTAGTCCAAGGTGCGCTGACACACCGGCCACACACCGGCCTGCTCTGTATATGAAAAGGTTATCATTTTCAATATTAAAAATATATGAAAGGGTCAGGATTTTAAAATTTTTATTATATGATAAGGTAGGGGTATCTTAACCCCAGCGGCACCCCTATCAAGGCTGTATATAGGGGGCCCCCGAGGTTATAGGACTAGCCCCTTTTGGGCCTAACTTGTTAAAAAAGGAGCATATCTAGTATTGGAGGTAGCTATTTCGACTTTGCTTACCAATAAACAAAAATGAGTTTGGAATTCTGTGCATTACTTTGTGTAACATAATCATAATCAAGAATTATATAACGTGGAGCCTGTTTCAGTGAATCCGATACTAGTGTCCCCAAGTGTAGGTAATCATTGGCACTGGTGTTCTCGTCGTCAATAACTATGGTCTTCTTATCATCAGATATTTTCATCGCCAAGATCTTAGTAGATGATTTTTTAAGTTTCATCTCATTGTACGCCGTCACAACACTATCATCTACCGCTATTCCCGACGACATTTTGCTTGCTGATATTTCCGGGTTTGACAAAGACACGCACGCCTTGTGCAATCGTAAATACTCGGAAATTTCCGAGTGGCTACGATTGAAGATATGGTTTTCAGCCATAGTGTAACCTCGGACCTGGTCGTTTCGGACTTGGACGTTTGCTAATTAGAAAATGAAATAACAATATTACTTTTATTATCTTTTGATTATTTCTTTGACTGATTCCAAATGCTGAATTCTTTGAACTCAGCTGTAATTGAGAATTCTGTTGAAGAAAATGACAGTCGTCAAGTGCACGCATCTTAAGCTAAGACAACCTTCAATAAAAATCCTAAAATAACTACTCAGGCTTATTATTCATCATGCTTAATACACATACCATATTCATGTATATAGTTTAACCTCTAATAAAGTTCGGAGTAGGTGTTGCTTTTGAATGATACCAGAGACATATATGTCTCTGATGATACCGAGTCGTGTTGGAATATGACAGTGGGTATGCACAGGCACTTGTTTCATAAAAAAATTCCAGTCACTCCCTCTCTTCTTCTCTTCTTCCACAAGGTAAGCAACTATGGTTTTTGCCAGCCCCACTTCAACTCGATTTTGGCTGTTTATTTCTTATCCCTTCGATATCTGGATTGCACCGTTTGATTCCTGATAAATTTTTCTGTACAATTATGTCAAAAACACCTACCTTTGGGTGCCCCTTCCCTTCCAATACACATAAATATTCATTGAATTTGGCCTTTCCCCATTTTCAGTACAAAAACAGTTTACACCCACTTCCTGTTGGCAGAAGTGACTAAAATATTTTTTTTTCTAGTTAATGAGAAATATAGATGGACTGTTCCATGAACTTTATTTATTTTTTAATTTTTTATTGGTACATTTGTTCCATTTTTAAGTATTCATTCAAAAATTTAAGAAAACTTAGCTTTGGTCAATTACCATCTCAGGCAAACGACCACACAAGTCAGTCATAAACTGACCAATCAGCACCAAACAACACTGAACTCTCCTGCGAGGAGGAGGAACTCTCCTGTAAGGAGGAAATGTATTTACCATTCACTTCTGCCCAACAGGAAGTGGATGTAAACCGTTTTTGTACTGAAAATGGGGCAAGGCCAAATTCAATGAATATTTATGTGCATTGGAAGGGAAGGGGCACCCAAAGGTAGGTGTTTTTGACATAGTTGTACAGAAAAATATATCAGGAATCAAACGGTGCAATCCTGATATCGAAGGGATAAGAAATAACCAGCCAAAATCGAGTTGAAGTGGGGCTGGTAAAAACCATAGTTGCTTACCTTGTGGAAGAGGAATAGGGGACATCTCGGACCAGGACCACTCGGACCGTCGAAGAGACAACTCGGACCGTCATGGAGACAACTCGGACCGTGAAATTTTCAAAGTTTGCTTGTCTAAAAGGACAACTCGGACCGTCGAAAATATAAAGGTGGCTCGTATAGCCGGGCAAATCGAACCGAAAAAAAAAAAAAAAAAAATAAGGCAGCTCTTCTAAAAAGACAAATCGGACCGCCATAATCTAAAACAGGGGCTCTATAAAAGTGTAACTAATTGTTACATTAATTGGAACTCAAGAATTCATGTCAAATCGCCCCACGGAAGAATCGCCCCAGTAAAAATCGCCCCACTATATTTCAAAATCGCCCCACTTCCAAAACGTGTTTATATTGTTTCAAAAATCGCCCCACTTTGAATCAATGTGAGATTGACGATAAGACACTGAAGTAGTTAAAATCGCCCCATCAATGTCAATTTCGCCCCACTCATTGTCAAAATCGCCCCACTTTTAAGATGTGTATTTTATGCTATGACGCAAGGAGTTTGTGAGAAAACAAAATCGCCCCACTCCCAAATTGTGTCAGTCATGGTATGACACACTGAACTTGTAAAAATCGCCCCACCGATGTCAAATTCGCGCAACTCCTTGGGTCTCCCGGCTTATGTTGACAATGAAGACAATGATTCATCTTTTCTAACTATCTGCTGTTGATATTGAAGTTTCCTGCATGTGATATGTTTTTATTAGTTTAACTTTAAGTACACGGATAAAAGGAAGTAGATCATCTAAAAAATAAGTTAACTGCATCATGAATCCAGAAGAAGTCCAAGTACAGAAAAGCAAGTATTCGTATATCTGTCAAACCATAAAGAAACAGTAACAGGATGAAAGCACAAAGCGAAACCACTGTCGAACAACAAAGAAAGTCACAGGAGGAAAAAAGTAAAAAGCAAAATTACGAAAGTAGATCCCTTGTAGATCCTAGATTTCATTTAGAAGAAGACATTGATCACTATGAAAGAAAGACAAAATAATTTTTAGATGCTTTATTGAAGATATATATGAAGCACAGCACATTTTTAACAAAATGAAGGAATAAGGACTCATAGCTTTATATACTTTCATAGTCAGCTCTGGTAAAATAATGTGGCTTCAAAAATAATTTAGACGTTTGTCTTTGCTGAAAAGGCTTAATGGGCTTGGAGTACATTGTCACGTTTCCACATAGAAATAGCATTTCATTGTTAACAACAGTAATTAACGTAACTTGAGAAGAAAAGAAAGTTTAATTAAAATAATTGTGTTTAAAGTGTGCTAAATTTGTGGCTGATGAGTAGTTTATTAACCCCTTTGAAGTATTAAATGTTTGTTAATAGCGGCATTTCAAAAGAAACAGTAGAGATAATATATCACAAAGGCAAGAAAATACACGAGAAAATAAAAAAAAATAATTTATTTCTCCATTGGGGCGACATTGAAACTTAAAGTGGGGCGATTTTACATTAGTGGGGCGATTTGTTTTTTGGTTATCTCGATGGGGCGAGTTTTCAAAATGGTGGGGCGATTTTTACTGGGGCGATTTTTCAGTGGGGCGATTTTACCTGTTACCGAACTCAATATGTATTTTTAGTGTATTTAACTATCTAATTATCAAATTAAGGAAAATTGAATAGAACATAAACAAGATTGTAATCGGAAATGTATGAACCAAAGAAAAATAATAGGTCAATTACTGAAAATTCAAGGCTGATTGGTAATAGAAATAACAAGGAATAATTCATCAATGAAAATTATAAAAAGACTTGTTTATATATTTAAAAAAAAGCACAAGCTCGTTATTAATAAATGCAAACTTCGCCGTTTTGTTATCATGACTTAATTAATCAGTAAAAATATCACAAACTTGTTTTTCCCTAAAATGAACTCAGAATATTTATGCAATTTATTCATGGTAACCACTTCTCCCAAGAGTAGTCTGTTTATTGATGGGCCGAGATGTCTCATTTAAAACAACATGTTTTCACACTTCTAGGCTTCTAAGGGGGTATGAATAGTCTTTTTTTAGGATGATGTTTATTTCGCTGGACTTGATTGCTCTTTGTTCAGGGGCCGACTCCGACCTGCCGTTGGGTGTGGGTTTTTCTCACCGTTCAATGAAGATCTTATGGTGGCTTTGAGTTGTTATTACTCCCCTTTGGGTCGTTGTCTCTTTGACACATTCCCCGTTTCCCTTCTTTTTTCTATTTTTCTATTTATTGACGGGGCGACATGTCTTTTTAATACTGTGAACATATCTACAGTTCTTTGTTTCTACCCTGTTTAATCCTAATGTCTTAGGTCCGACTTTTCTTACAATATCAAATACAAAACAAAATCACACATCCAGATGTCTTCCTCGATGGTCCGAGTAGTGTCTCTCTTCACGGGCCGACTTGTCCTTTTTGTCAAAATTTACGGTCCGAGTGGTCCTGGTCCGAGTTGTCCGCGGGCCGAGTTGTCCTGCACCCGTGGAAGAGGAGAGGGAGGGACTGGAATTTTTTTATGAAACAAGTGCCTGTGTGGGTATATGGCCGAAATCAGTCCATAATAAGCAATAACGTATATCTATATCTCACTATACATGTTTGTAAGCTAATATTTTTTAAATATTTTCACCAAGATCACATGAATGGGCCGAAACGTCCAAGTCGGAAATTACATAAGGCCGAAATTACATATGGGCGAAGTGTTTTAAGACCGAAACGTCCCAAAATCTGGTTGTCAATGTAAATAATCGACCGGGAGATAACGAACACACACGTTTATTGCCGAGTGTCTTACTCCAGACTTTAGAAGGATAAAAGGCATCTCGTGATAATTTCAAATCAAATCAAATAACTTTATTGGACATAGCACAGTGATACAACATGTGAATCGTGATCCAAGTACATATATAAGAAAGACATACAAGAAAAATACAGCAATATAGAAATAAAAATAGGAAAAAGAAAAGAACTCGTATCCAAGTATGTCTAGTATATATCAATATTTTGGAAGGAGACTTAAATATTTTTGAACTCGATGCCACGTCTAGTGAACATTTCATTTAATAATGTGCAAATACCTTTGGTTTCTTGTAAATTTTGTGAGTTAAGTTCAATTCAATTCAAAGTTTTATCTAAAGTCGATATGATGTGAACAATTACCGGTAATATAAAACACAAGCTTTAGTAAAAGCTTTTAGCATCGACTATTAATAACAATAAACAATAACAGCACAACATAAAAGCATGCGCATATAAATTAAGACACATACAGACATTAAACACAATGATATCAGTAAAATACATACAGGCATAAAGCACACAATTGGCATAAAAAGTATGCACACATTTAAACATTAAAAAACGTTAAGCATCAATTAAAATACATGCAAGCGTTAAGCACACAGTTACATATAGAACACAATACATAAAAACAATAAATTAAAGCACAAAGCACTAAAAACACTAATTTAAAAACTACAAAGCAAACACGATTATAATAAAGCACTAATAGCAGCATGTTATTTTAAATCTTTTAAATTGTGGTTGAAATGGTTAATTGCGAGCACACTATGTGTAAGTTTATCCTAATTAACAAAGGAAATAGAAAGCACAAGGAGGAAATAAAAAAAAACAAAAACAAAAAAGAAAACTATATGCAAGCACAGCATTGGCATGAGCCGCCTTCAGGGTCCCATGCTTGAATCAATTTTTTAAATTGTTCAAGAGAAGTTTCTTGTCGACACCTGTCAGTCAACTCATTCCAAATCTGTGCTGCCGGCATTGTATCTAAAAGATTTAAGGCCATACCTTGTTCTTACTCTAGGCCTTTTTACTGTATGTTGAGACCTAAAATTATAATTTTGAATTTTTATATCAATCAAATCATTTCACATCCAAACTTCTATGGTAATATCATTTACAAAGCGCATAAATTCAAAAATTGTCCTTCCAAACTTATTAATCCGTTGAACAAACTTATTCATAAAGGATATAAATACAGCATTGTTGTTAAATCTTTACTTCTGGTTTTTGTTGGCAAAAATATTAATCATCATCTAAATGCTTTACACCATAACTAAATTTAAGCAATTTTTCATATTGGCAGTATTTGGCATTGCACAATATCATGTTCTTCTTTCATAATTGATGATGTTGTTATACCAAATCTATTTAGAAGTATTTCAATTGAAATTTCATATGTAAGAAGGCTTGATATCATAGTCAACGGAAATTATGTCCTTAGATTGCTGTCAGTAACTGCGAGCATTTGTCCGGACAGTACCTGTGTGTATTATCTTCATGTTTTATGTACTTTATGTAAGGGTACTCGTCTTGATAAGTTGGACTTTTTTCTAGTTTGATTTTTACTGTGAGTCTTTTTGTGTATTTATTTTTAGCCATTCACCACACATAGGGGGAAGGTTTGAATCCAAGAAAACGAGTTTAACCTCACCGCAATGTTTGCGCCTGTCCCAAGTCAGGAATATGTTGGTCATATTGGCTTGTCATTGTCTTCTTATAAAATTTTAGTTTCTTGATATTTGGGTTATTGGATGTGGTTTGTTTCCATTGATTTATTCACTTTTTTACCTTTCGGGGCCATTTAGGGCTTACTATATGGTGTGAGGTTCCTCACTGTGTTGAAGACCATATGGTGACCCCTAGATGTTTTGTTTTGGGTCGTTTTAACCTGGATATGGGATGTTGTCTCCTTGACATTTACCCCATTTCCTTTCTTTTTCATATGTAAATAACTAGGACTATGTTTATGAATAATTTTAAATGTTTCAATAGCAATAGTTTTTATTCGCCGAACTTTTAAAGAAGACAATTTAGATTTTATAAGGAGACATTCGTATGAGCTACTGTAATCTTCATACACGAAACGGAGGGCCCTCTCCTGGATTTTTTCCATTTTTTTAGAGTTTTTTTTTCACTGCAATAATGCCATGTTACAGGACAATAATTAAAATTAGAAAGAATAAATGAATAGTATGTTTTAAGTCGTCCAAGTTTAGTTAGATTTTTACCAAATCGTATTAATATGTTTAACTGTCTGGATGCTTTTTTACAAATTTCAGAAATGTGACTATCAAAATTTAAATTTTTATCAATTGTGACCCCGAGAAGTTTAACATTATCTTCACATTTTATTTTTGTGCCATTAAGATTATAGGTTATATCATGGTTGTTAGTTTTTGGGCCAATGGCTATAGCCTGAAACTTATCCGGATTAGCTTTCATTATATTTATTGAGAACCAATTTATTAAATTAAGACTATCTGTTTCTAAAGAATTTTTTATAGTTTCAAGATTTGAATCACAACAGGACAAGGTATTGTCATCTGCATAATTATATATGCTACTATTTCTAACAAAATAAAAAAATGTCATTAATAAAAACATTAAACAGAACCGGTCCAAGAATTGACCCTTGGGGTTAAGGAATATTTTTATTAAGGAGTATTTTTATTAATTCTTCATCAGATATACTGTTATCATTATTTAAAACATTAGAATATCTTTCCCTAATTTCCTTGAAACATTTGCAATGCAAAACAAAATGTATTTCAGTTTCCTCGAGGTTTTTACAGTATTTGCAAAATCTTTGGTTAGCAGGAACGGGGGGATCTGTTATACCTTCCTGTTTCTATTTCCAAAGCATGCGCACTCATTCTAAGTTTTGATAAGTTGGAACGAAATTTTCTGTTTAAATTAAATATACGATATTTTTGGAGCTCAAAGCCAGGACAAATTTTACTACAAAACTTCGGTTTCTTTAATATGGGATAACTGTTTGTTTATTTTATCACAGTAAAAAAGTTTAATCTTACAGAAATCATGTGGGGTTATATTCAAAGACTGTAAACTAAAAGGTGATTTTACTTGATTCACGAATTTTATGAAAGAGAAAAAACTTCCGTTCTCCAGTCTTTTATATTCCTCGTATGCTGAGTATAGTATATTATAAACATTTGATTCAGCATATTGTTTTAAGTTTTCTAACCTAGCTAGCTAGCATATGAATATTCTAAAACATAGTGGATACATTCCAAGTTCTGCATGCACTGCTAAGTTTGAAGTCTTACCACGAACACCGAGACTGATAGATTTCATTATCATATTTTGAATTTTCTCAAAAAGATAAGTTATCAACGTTTTCCAATTTTAGTTTAAAATCTGTTATCCATATCTCTGAGCCATATGTTATTATTGGGGAGATAACCGAATCATACCATTTAATTCAGTTTTTGACAGAAAGATTCTCTGCGTTTGGAATTTTAGACTTTAGGCCGATGATTTTCTGATGCTTTATTTAATTTTCCATCTGAGCAAAACATAATCCCTAGGTATTTATAATCCTTTACAACTTCTATTGGATTAGGCCCGATATGATATTGGGAATTTTCCTGTAATCTCGGATACTTTGAAAACGTTATAATTTTCGTTTTCTCAGTGTTCACATTTATAAGACTCCAACGTACACAATATGATTCTAAGGCGTTTACAGTGTTGAAGCCCTGAAGGAGATTCAGATATTAAAACTATATCGTCAGCGTAAAGTAAATGGTTTAACTTAACTTAAACTTATCAATTGTTGCTGGCATTGTTTCGTTATGTTTTCAAAACATGACGAAATGTCATCAATAAAAATGTTAAATAAAGTAGGTTAAACTGTCACCTTGTTTTACTCCTTACCCTAAAAGGATCACTGAAATGTTTACCAGATTTACACGAAAATTCAGTATTTGAATACATGTTATTAGTCAATTGTAGAAATTTTCCTCCTATCTCCTTTTCGATCATTTTTTTTGTAAAAGGAATTTTCTTGCTACACTGTCAAACGCCTTTTTAAAATCTACAAAACAGATATACAAATTCTTTTTGAGTTTACCAATGTATCTATTAATGAGTGTTTTAAGAATAAAAATGTGATCTGTGGTCCATATACCCACTTCTAAAGCCACCCTAATTAGGACTTATCAAATTATTTGATTCAACATAATTGGATAACCTGCTTTGTAGTAGGGAAGTAAATAATTTTCCCAGACTACTATTTACAGAAATGCCCCTGTAGTTGTTGCAGTCACTTGGATCTCCAGATTTATAAAAAGATGTTATTAGGGAGTTGTTCCATGCTCTAGGGAAAACACCACATTCAAGAATTCTATTAAATAGTTTAACTAATTAGGTATTACAGCCTGACTTAATGAATACGTTTAAGATCATGTCTGTGCCTCCTTTTTTCCCGTTTTAAGATACCTCTTTTAATTTCGGCACAATTAAAAGGAAAGTCTAAAGAATTATTTGTCAGGTCATTACTTATATTTTCAAAACCAACTTCATGAGCCTGTAGTTTATCGTTTAATAACTCTTTATAGTGATTAATCCAGTCTGAGTCAGAAATAGAACTTGCTGCCATTGGCTTTCAGCGTTTTTTAATCTGATAAAGAGTTTGAATCTTTTGGATCCAACTGATTGGTCGTTTCAATAAATGAATTGTAAAATTGTTTTTAAGAGCTTGATTGTGTTCCATCTTTACCAAACAGGACATCTTTTGGTAGACACGATGTTAGACCGTTTGCCAATAACAATCGTACAGCTTGTGTTTTTTGCTCGAGAACGGATCATTTTCGAGGTCTGTCAAACATTGGCGTATTGAAATAGTGTAGTGCGCCCTGACAATATTATGGCTTTGACATTTAACACAATCTGGGCACACAGAAGCTCTAGTTAATCGTCATATAAGCGGGAGGTTGATGCATCAATAAACCTGGTTTAACCCACCATTTTATCTATAAAATGCCCGTTCCAAGTCGGGAATATGACGGCTTGCCAAAAATGTTCTGTGTCGGATTGTGTTCCCCTGATTCAGTCGAATGTTATACGGATTTTCCTTACTGGTCTCTTCCTTTGATCGATTCGGACTTTTATTGTCACTTTTATTATTTATCATCCATCATATCAATGCAGGGATAAGCCTGTATCACAGAGAAAATGTTATAACTGTCAAAATTTAGGCCATATTGCTAGGGACTGTCCTGGGCAAATAGTCTGCAATTTTTGTAAACAACCTGTAAAAAGCAAAACTGTAAAAAAAAATCACGGACGAATTAACAAGACAGGAATTGGGAGAGTATGCTGACGAAATGATACAAGGGAGACAAGACAGAGAACGAGACTGTGACACATCGAGTGAACATTTAGATAAAAGTGACAGTGAAAGTGAAATAGACAAAGACGAAAATGCGTTTGAAACTAAAACACCAAAAACACTATAATGCTCGGTGCATCAAACTGTAAACGGCTTGGCAATTTCCACCCAGATGTAGTAAACGTGTCTATTCCGGCAGGTTCGCTTGATAAAATAGATATCCACTTCAATCTAGTCCTATAATATATGACTTTACACTTCTATTCCATATTTAACGTTTTTATCGGATTTTTGCATTTTTTAATTTGGTTAAAAGTCAATATATGAAAAAGAAACAGCGCGAGGTTCTATATTGTAGGACTAACTTCAATCATGAGTGAGCGTAATGTACTAGTTGACAATGTGATAGTTTCCTTAGGTACAAACCGCATTACACGCAATCGCAACGATGCCAATGAGATCAACTTAGACTTGGCAAATGCAGTTAAAAAAGTAAAAAAGGCTTTTCTAGACAGTAAAATCGGTTTATGTACAATAATACCCCGTAAAGGGATATAACATTGACAGTTAATCAATTTATAAAAAAAAATATGTCAGAAGGATGCTTCAGTCGATCTCATTGACCTTTTGAGTGTATTCAATTTAAATGGTAATATATCCAGAGCTTTGTATGATCCGAACGACCCAAGTGGCGTTCATATTTGTACAAAAGGTGCAAGCAAGATCATTGATCAATTTATTGGTTTTATGTCAAAGTATCAAAATCGTCGTGTGAATATTATACTGTTGTATATCACAATTTCCTGAAACTGAGAAAAATCGACTTAAAGTTTGAGGTCTATTTTTTCCAAACTGTTGGTAGAAAGTTGCCTCAAAGTTTCAAAACGACATTTTGTACATAAAAAGCAAGTAAAATTAATCTTTTAAATGAAGTTAATTCATTACATTAAAGAAGTAATTCCCCCTTTTTGGCTGTTGTAACATTCTGATTTTCAAAATCTTACTTTAAAAACACAAAAAATGTTATAAGTCCTGGAGATGTAACATTATAGCAACTACAGGATTGAACTTTCTTACGATTTCGCTACCCGGATGTCCATGCTTTTCTAATTGACAATGGAGATATAACAACAGGGGTACCCTGATAATCATACAAAAACTCACTAATGTAGAGTGATCTCACCGTAGGCAGATAGATCAGTATAAAATTAGCCGAACTGCATTGTTATCTCCAATTTTTCAAAAAGTGGAGTTATAACAGTATAATATTCACACGACGAAATGTAGAATCCAATAAGGAAACTCTCATACGCAAACGCAATCTTAGTTCAAACACCACACCTTCATCCAGTGAAAAGCTCGGTAAAATACACAAAACTGGCTAATTTAGTTAGTATTTGTATCATGTAAAACTGTTTTTATATATATATGACAAAAAAGGTTTAAAAAACATTTAAAAAAAAAAAATTTTATGTATATGTCTTTGTATATATCATGTATAAATGTAAATTGGTTACGTGACAACAAAAAAAGAAATTGTATTTTCACGTGGTTATCAAAACAAAATTTTGATATAGTGTGTCTACAAGAAACACACAGTAGAGAAATGGGGCCCCCTCAGAAATGGAAAAAAGAGTGGAAAAATCACGGAGGTGGAGATAGTGAATGGAACTCTGGTACAAGTGAATCTAGGTGGAGGGTCGGGAAGACCTTTTCCGGGACGCCGGTTTTGGGCATTTTTTTGAACGGGAATTCGGGATTTGATGAACATTTGACCGGGAATTCGGGATTTGATGAACATTTGACCGGGAATTCGGGATTAAAATCAAGCGAGATCCGGGAAAGGGTGCATTTTGTCACCGGGAATTCGGGATATTAAGTTATCGGGATTGCTTTTTATCATTTTTTGCATCGGGAAATCGGGATATAAAGCATCAGAGATTCTGTTCTATTCAATAAAAGACAAATCCTGCATTGCTACATGATGTATGTATGTTCTGAAAGAATTTAGAAACATTCTACAATTTAACTATTTTCTAAAGTTTGTTACAGTACTTTCTTTTTCAGGCGATGCATTCATAATGTCGTTCTTTAAATATTGAATCAATGTGATTTACTAGACGGTATACATTTTGCGAATAATCATTGTTGATATTTTTTTCACCTTTAAAATAGTTTCATTCTTGTGCATAAACGAAGTAAAAATTGAAATAGCATCATCAACAAGGTATTTAAGTGTAGTAACCTTGTTTTATTCAAAGTTTGTCATGAGACTGAAATAAAGTAGGCACTTTTGTACTTAAAAAGTTCAGAATTCAAAGAGCAAAATCAGGCACATAGTGCAACATGAGCAACCATTGACCGGTTTCTCCGAGGCTTAAATCACTTTCCTTGCCCCCTCACTTATGATCCAGATAGATTTTTTTCATTTCTTTTATATCCCCTCCCCTCTTCAAAATAAAACATGTCAACACGAATAAAACCTGCATGTATAGACAGTATAGGGCCACGTTTATAATATACCACGCAAAATTCTTGTATTTTAGTTTTAACCTCTTTTTCATCTTTTAAGCTCCATAATTTTTATGTAGATAAGTTAGATGTACTGAAATTTGGTATCAAATATTGAAGCTTATTTAATATCCTTTACAATGAACACAAAATTGGCCACTTAAAATTCAGACTTTTGTAGGATCTTAAATGCCAAAATTAGCACCCTTCCCCCTTAAAATTAAGGGAGAATTAAAAAATATAGGCTCTAAATGATAAAAGGATAATGTCTTATGCAAATTCTTGTGTGTATTTCACTATAGCTGACATGCAGAAGACCGTTTAAGTAGATTCAAACTTTTTAAGGGTCTCTCTTTTGCCCTTCTGCTCGAAATTTTATGAAAAATGGGAATTTTCCGTTTTTCAGAATTATTTCTGTTTTGACTTAGAGATGTAAATACTTCACGAATTTGATATATAACTTGAAAATGTTGTTAAAATATCGTTTCACTATAAATAAGCTATTATAAAGTATGCTATTGAACATTTTAGACTAACTAAACTCTGGTAAGTTCCAAACATAATTATTACCCCCCCCCCCCCCCCTCCCCATTTTTTTCAACACAATTCATTTCATTTCATTCAGCTTAAAATGTAGGGTCGGAAGGAAAAATTAAGGTCGGTCGGGTAACCGGAAACACACATATTTTTTTGTTTGGCCTTATTAAAAACAATTATTTGTTACATAATCAAGAGTAAAAAAGGTGTTTTTATCCAAATTTTTACAATATTTTGCAAAAATACTTCCATAATCTTTACTTATTTCATTAACATTGTATAAAGGTCCAATTACATATTTCAAACACCAAATCACACAGGCTCCCATGTATCACAAATAAGATCATGCGCGTGGTTTATGGGCAGTTATACAACAATTCAATTTTGTAAAATTGAATTTTGTAAAATTCCGAAATGCTGAAAATTACCATTTTTCACGAAAATCGCCCAAAATATTCTCTTTTACCAAAATTTAGGCGTAAAAATTGCATATTGCGATGTATCAAATGCATTTTTTTAAAGAAAGTAAAACATTAGTATGTTTTGTTCATATATATATATGTAAAGACAAGACAGACATATTTTTGGTATTTTAAGCATCATTTACTTGGGGTAGGGGTAAAATTTTCGGTATTTAGAGTCGCATTTAACGGTCTTTTTTTCTACACATTGTTTTAAGATAACTTATGTATCGGTTAGAATTGGCATTTCTGCAGATAAATCCTCCAGATTTGCCACATATAACAAATGTGAAAACAGGCGCGGATCCAGGAAATTTGAGAAGGGGAGGGTGCCAATTAAAAAGTGAAGAAAAATATCGCGAAATTTTGGGGTATTTTTAACTAAAACACCAGGATTTTTATTAAAAATACATGATTGTCCAGAAAAAAAGGGGTTCCAACCCCTGGAACCCCCCTCCTGGATCCGCCAATGGAAAATTAGTAGGACTTAAAATGACAAATCAAGATAGAATTTATGTAAAACTGTTAAATGCAATGCAAATTTTACGTGTTTTGGTTATCTTTAAGCGAATATGGACAAAAATTGACTATTTTAGGGAAAACTTATTCGGTAAGGGTAAGATTCTCGGTATTTAGAGTCACATTAAACACTCCTTGTTTCTCTAAACAATGTTTTAAGACAACTAATATATCGCATAGAACAATTAAATGGGATATCTGCAGATATATCTTTCAGATTTGACATATATAACGATTTAACAGTGAACTTTGGACAAGTCTGAAATGTTGAAAATTCCCATTTTTCATCAATTTCGGGTAAAATATTGAGTTAAAGTCAGCAATGGTCATTAAATTATACCAAATCAGGATGTTATTCATGCAACATTGTCATATACAACACACATTTTGTGTGTTCTGGTTATTTTCATGCGAATATAGACAAAAAATGTTAACATGTTTAATTTGTAAGAAAGGATATTAAAAGACTAAAATCTAGGTACTCCAACGAAAAAATTGAATGTTCGCATTCAATGAATATATCGGTGCAAAAAGACAGTTATCTGCTTCAATAAAAAGACCAGTTCTATTGAGAGATAAAGAAAAACTGGTTCAAAATTATTTAGAGTTGCGGCGATTAAGGACGAAGAAAATTCAGGAAAACTGCAAAAACAAGTAAAAGTTAAAATTGCCGTGCACCTACGTGCATTCGGGAATCTATTTGAAACTTTGCAGTTGAAAAGTATGAATTGTATTTTAAATACAACATTTAACGTGCGTCTTCATACACCATGTCATCATTATGTATTTGTGCAATGAAAATTGATAAATCATAAAACTTTGCTTACAAAATTCTTCGGTGGGGGACCTATAAAAAATCAATTGCAAGAATTTTGAAATGAAAACACAGTGGGGGTATATATACCATTGAACTTTCACAATTTCGAGAAAAATCTTCAAATAAACGTCTACATTTTGAAGGGGTAGGGCTAAGATTTTCAATTCTTATAACATATTTGGTATATAAATGGTATTATGTGAGATATTGGTAAAGTGTATACCATAAGCTATCATTTTATACCACTTTTTCATATGTAACAGTTGTGCTGTGAAACAGTTATAGAAGATGATCTAATTATCTACCCTGAATTTTAGGACTCGTAGAAATCATGATTATGTTATGTTGCGGAGGAAATAACTTTAATTTGTAATGTGAAGAACATTAAATTTAATGCAGAAATCGAACAGTCCGTGTTTAAATGCAGAACTTTAAAGTTTGTGACTTTAATTGCAAAATATTTGAAAACAATCATATTTATTTCAGGAAAATGAACTTAAACTATATGTTCTATTAGTGACAAATGTTCTTTGTCGGAATTGACCAGAGGATCTGAATGAGAACCTCGCTTTTTGGCTTAGCGACTGCAGTCTGCTACATAAAATTGTATTCTGGAAATTTAGAAGACTTAATGTTATTTTGATCATTTTGTTGTTGTACTAGTACATTTTTCTCTTTATTAAAATATGTAAACTTTTAGTATCGTTTTCTACCATAACTCAGATCCCAGAGGAACGAACCGTCTTGATATCGTCATTTGGCGTCTGTCTGTCTGTTGTCACCCGGTATCAAGACATGTCAGTACACTCGAGGGGACGGTGACACAGCGGACACCCGACCCTCCTGTTACATTTTTGGTGGCCAGTGTGGGGATCTGAGGCAAAACATTGGTAGAAGGTGATACTCTCATCATATATATAATTTTTGGATAAGAATTGTATTTTTCAGAGTAAACCTCTGATAACTGTTGATCTTGCAGACATGGGTCTGTGGATGAAGCCATCAGGTTGTAACGTAATATTTTTTTGTTATTTGAAATTTAATTTACACTTACAGTGATTAACAATGTGAAACGATGTATACGATGAACACATATAAAAATATTCTACTGTTTATGCTTTTCATGCATTTCATGGGGCTATTTTTGTTATATTTTATTGTATATCGACAAACCATGATGATCTGCATAAATTGTAAGGAACAGTGTCAGAAATTGGAGAAGCTATCTTCCGAAGGAAATACCAGTAGGAGTTAGCATATTTACATATACAGTTATTTATACAATGAATATTTAATGGTTTATAATTGTGGTGTTGTAGAGTGTATTGAAGATACAT
>MJUU01071907.1:7840-19229 GCA_002080025.1 Modiolus philippinarum
TGGAATTTCTCTCTGAATCCGTTCTAGGCTTTAAGAAATTAAGTCCCCCGTGTGAAATTTGGTAAATTTCCTGAAAATGTCAAAGACTAATAATTTTTGAAATTCCAACATGAAGTTTTATAAAAGAATTCACCTTTCCGCTTTTCCCGATTGGTGTCGGTGCTGCACTATCAGGTAGTTCGCGGGAAAACTTGTATTTCACGCATGTTCAAAAATTGTTCCTTGTGCGTGAGTTTTCCCGGAATCACGACATCATAGAACAAAACCTGATAGTGCAGTGGTGACACCAGGCGGGACAAAATAAGGAAGGTGATTTCCATGAAGCAAATTTTTAATGTCATCAGCTAGTATGAACACTAGGATTTCAAAAATATGATTCTAATTTTGGTAAATTTCCTGAAACTCTCAAAGACCAATTACTTTTTGGAATTTTACCTAGCAAACATATCTTTTTTGATGCCTTAATTAAAGTTTTAATGATCATTTTCAATGGTCAGATTGCAAAAATATTTGATTCCAATTTTGGTCAAGTTCCTGAAACTCTCAAAGACCCATTAGTTTTTGGAATTCTACCTAGCAGCCATATCTTTTTCAATTATTTAGCGTTATAATAATGATTTTCAACAGTCAGGTTGCAAGAATCTTTGATTCTAATTTTGGTAAATTTTCTAAAATTCTCAGAAACCTGTACTTTTTGAAATTCTTTACCTAGCAACCATATCTTTTTGGTGTTTTACAGTAACAATGATTGTTTCAACAGAAAGAAATTTAGTTTAAAAACACTTGTCTTTTTTTACAAGGGGAAGGGGTCCAAAAAGGGGTAGCGGAGGGATTGCAATTTTTGATTGCCTGATTTTCATTGCTATCGAAAAGTGGTAGATTGTGAACAGAAATGTTCATCCTAGTACTGACTAAAAAATGAATCTTGAATCACAGTTCTAACTGAACCTTAACATTTTTAGTCCCCTAACAGCTTCGCCGAAGGGGACTTTAGGTTTGCACTCCGTCAGTCTGTCAGTCTAATTCAATACAGTGCACAAGTTATTGGAAAATTCTGCGCGCCGCACAGGAAATTTCTGTGCGCCACACAGGATTTTAGATTGAAATTTATGTAAAATACATATTAAAAGCAATTTTTTGATTTTTTTAAAAAGTGGTACTAGTTTTCAAAAAAACAAAAAAATTACCATAATTAATAATAATTTCAATTTTAAACAATTGTCTGTTACCAACTTTATTGAAGTGGAACTGCACTTATTAAGGATCCAGTTCTCCAGTTATATCCTTGAGAAAATATTGAAAATCCTCAAATTATTTATAATTAATAACGTTGCTAGAAGTCCATCTAAATATATATTAATTATGGATCTTGCAGTGTCTCCTTTCAGCTTCATGTGTCAGTTTTTTTTGTAGTTATGCAATATTTCAGGCTTATCTGATAATAGAAAGACACATTAATGGCCATTATGTCTCATGTAAGGCTGAATACAGTATCTTATTTGGGTCTTAAGTATTACTTTTGGTCTGCCCATCCATTTGTTTATTCAATATATGCATGTACCACAAGTTTGAAATTTTAAATTGACCTGCAGAAGTATGCCATTAAGTGCAGTGAAAGTTAAAACAATCATGTTTAAACCACATTCTGTTTCAAACTTACTTTTTTTGTACTTTTTATTTCAGAGGTGTAATAAATCTACACAACAAGACATATGTTATACAGCCTTTGATTGGTGGAGATGAAGGAGTAAGTGCTATAAACCTTATGTAAAAATAATTTTGATTGGTTGTGCTGTATATGATCATCTTGAAGCCAATGTTTTTATTTTTATACGCCCGTCTTTGACAGGACGTATTATGGTATACCGGTGTCCGTCCGTCCACACGTCGTACTATAACTAGAGAACGCTTTGAACATTTTTCTTGAAACTTTGCAGGATTGTTGGATATGACGGAAGAAAGCTCCCTATTGTTTTATTTTGTCGTCGGATTTTTCGTTCCAGAGTTATGGGACTTTGATTATTTCAAAAAAGTATGAAATTGCAATTTCTGTCTACACATTAATAATATTCTTTTATTTTAAGACATTACTACCCCTAAACCAATATACATTTTTGACTGTATAAAACTACTGAAGCAAATTCAACCAAATTTTACAGGAATGATGTAATAAAGGTCCTTTACAAAGAATGCTCATTTAGTTCTGATCCGATAAAAAACATGGCCTCCAGCAAAGAAGATAGTTTAACATTGGCCCTATATGGGAAAATTCACATTTTCTTCTTCTCCTCTGAAACCACTGAAGCAAATGCAACCAAACTTTACAGGAATGATGTATGGAATGTCCTTTACAAAGATTGCTCATTTGGTTCTGATCCGATAAAAAACATGGCTGCCAGCGTGGAACTTAAGTTTAACATTGGACCTTATGGGAAAATTCACATTCTCTTCTTCTCCTCTGAAATGGCTGTCAAGCAGATTCAACCAAACTTTACAACTGAAGGTCCTTAACAAATGTTGCCTATTTCTTTCTGATCCAATAAAAAACATGGCTGCCAGTGTGGAACTTTGGTTTAACATTGGACCCTATGGGAAAATTCACATTCTCTTCTTCTCCTCTGAAATGGCTGAAGCAAATTCAACCAAACATTACAGGAATGATGAACTGAAGGTCCTTAACAAAGATTCCTTATTTCTTTCTGATCCAATAAAAAACATGGCCGCCAGCACAGAACATACTTTATTTTGGCCCTATTGGAAATTCACATAAAAACATGGCCACCATGCAGAACATCAAAACCCTGCTATTCAGCATTTTGTCAGGTGAGCGATACAGGCTCAGTGTCTGAGCCTCTAGTTCAAATGTAAAACAGCTATTTCATTTTCCTTGCTTAATGTTGGCATGAAGAAAAGGTTACTTATGCTTGATGACAATATGTTCAAAGAACACAACTGTTTGATTTCATCATGTTTATAGTTTTGTTTGCAACTTATTGAGTACACTTAATTAATGGATCAGCCAAATATGATGACAATTATAGTCAGCCACAGGTCTCAGTAATATAAAAAAAATTGTAATTATCCTATTGAAATCAAAGTAATTCACAGAAATTGTTTTACACCAGGCTGGCCAATCATGTGGCTTTATTTTACTTCAAGTGCAAGCGAGTCTCATTTTATTATTTACAATTAACATGATTAAACTACATGGTTAAAAGAAAATATAAATATCTGATAAAGTAGTTCAAACAAATACTATGAATACTGTCATCCATTACCATAAAATACAAAGGTATTGCAGAGGTTGAACCACAGAGCAAGAAACAGAGCAGTTATAAGTTGTTCCATAGAAACAATTCCATGGTTTTGTTGTAATAAATTGTTTCAAAAATGATATGAATTTCAGTGTATTTTTCAGATTCATCATCCACATGTTATATTCAAAGCATCTACATCACAAACAGAGACCTGTGGTAAGTAAAATTAGGGGCAGTGAAACCTGTGGAAACTGAACCCCTTTAAGGATGAAGTGTTATTTTTGTTTTTGTCTTCANTCGACAGGAGTATTTTCATTGGAACTCGTGTGAAAAATTCTTTCTTGAAGATTAATCATGATGTCCATACTTGTATTGTGTCAAAAACTGTACTGTGTCCACACCAACTTAAATTTGCACTTACCGTATCGATTCAGGGTTCCATGAGCGGGGGGTATTTTTGGCTGCAATTTGGCGACATCTCTTGTTGTTTTTGTCTTCATATGAAAATGACGTCTTTACATTACAGACAGAATGAGAATATTTGTGTAGCTGTTGTACAAGGAGAACAAAATTATGAAATCATATGAAAATTTAAAGCATAAGTAAAAGAGGGAAGAGGCCCAAATTTTTGGAGTTCTATAACGAGGGTAGAAAAGGAATGTTTACATCACCTAGGACCATGATTTCATCACCTTGGACCAAGACGCATGTCAATACTGTCGTCTCCTAAACGAAAATTTTAAGTACGTATTGAAACAACAAAAACACAAAAGAACAATACAAAGCATTTTTAAAGTTCAATGTATATGCAAAGTTTACAGAATCAATCAATGACAGATGATTTGGTAGACATGTAAACAATGTCTAATCAGCGGCATCCTGTCAAACATTTATTCCTCTGGGACCCACTATACCGAAAGCTGTTAAAGCACATGTCGAATGTTGCGACCTTTTTCTACTTTAGATAGAATTGTTACCAGTTGATCCTGTTTGCTGTGTCCAGGAATACAAAAATGTTTGTTAATTGTTGACAATACTTAACTGTTAATTATTGTTGACCTATTTGCAGGAAACCATGTGGGACAGTGGAGGACCTTCCAGGAATTACACAGAGGGGAATTTATCAGAAGAGTCAAAGCTATGAAGGCCAAAAAACAGGTACATTAGTTTCTGAAACTACCATTTAAACCTTCACTTGTTTACATAGCTCCTTTAATGATCAATTTTGAAAATTTTGATTATTTTGTTGGTGCAAACATAATGGAACATGCATAGGACCCTGTTGAAAAGGCATGAATTCGTAGATTTTCTCTTAACCACAGTAACAAATAAGACCGAACGTGGTCACAATTTTCCTAGTCTAGTCCCCTTAAAAAAAGCTGTGTTGATTATGTTTAAACTTCATCTAAGATGGCTGCCAGTGGTCAATGTATTTAAGTTACCTGTGGACAGTTGTATTATCTATAACCCACAAACAATACACTCTATAGAGAGCTTCTTGCTTTGACATACAGTGGAACCTGTCCTATCAAACCCACTTTGGACCATAAAGATGTATTCGATTGTTTAGGATTTCAGAATGCAAACATTTGAATATGAAAAAGAAGGGAAATGAGGTAAATGTCAAGGAGACAACATCCCATCTCCAGGTTAAAACAACCCAAAAGAAAGTATCTGGGGGTCACCGTACAGTCTTCATCACAGTGAGAAACCTCGAACCATGTAGCAAGCCCTAAATGGCACAAAAAAGTAAAAAGTGAATAAATCAATGGAAACAAACCACATCCAAAGAGACGAATATCAAGAAACTAAGATTTTATAAGAAGACGAGGACAAGCCAATGACCAACATATTCCTGATTTGGGACAGGCGCAAAAATTGCGGTGGGGGTTAGATCCAAACCCATACATTTAAAAGCTTGTCTTTGAGACCAGAAAAAAAAAAGTTGGATATTACAGGATGTCCGAATAGTCTAAAACTTATTTTCTGTATGTTTGGATAAAATTGTGCGTTTGCTGCTATAAAAAATACCCATGATATCTAGTATAAAGATGAAAGAAAGCTCTTACATGTTGCCTGAGTTTGTACAATGGCAATATATAGGGATCACTATCTGTCATCTTGTGTCATTTGTCTGGCATTGATAACAAAAAATATTTCGGTCACATTTTTAGCTCAGCTGACCCAAAGGGTCATTGTGAGCTATTGCCATCACTTGGCGTCCGTCGTCCTGCATCCGTCCGTCCGTTAAATTTTTCACATATTCACCTTCTCCTCTGAAACCACTGAATCAAATTCAACCAAACTTTACAGGAATGATGTAAGGTAGGTCCTTTACAAAGATTGCTCATTTCGTTCCAATCCGATGAAAAACATGGCTGCCAGCGCGGAACTTAGGTTTAACATTGGACCCTATGGGGAAAATTCACATCTTCTTCTTCTCCTCTGAAACCACTGAAGCAAATGCAACCAAACTTTACAGGAATGATGTTCTAAAGGTCCTAAACAAAGATAACTCATTTCGTTCTGATCCGACAAAAAACATGGCCGCCAGCACAGAAAATAGTTTTGCATTGGCTCTATGGGAAATTCATATTTTCATCTTCTCCTCTAAAACCACTGAAGCAAATTCAACCAAACTTTACAGGAATGATGTATGGAAGGTCCTTTACAAAGATTGCTCATTTCGTTCTGATCCAATAAAAAACATGGCTGCCAGCGCGGAACTTGGGTTTAACATTGGACGCTATGGGAAAAATCACATTTTCATCTTCTGCTCTGAAAAGGCTGAAGCAAATTGAACCAAACATTACAGGAATGATGTACGTAAGGTCCTTAACAAAGATGGCTCATTTTGTTCCGATCCGACAAAAAACATGGCCGCCAGCATGGACCATGGTTTAACATAGGATCCTATGGGAAAATCACATTTTCATCTACTCTTCTGAAACCACTGAAGCAAATTCAACCAAACTTTACAGGAATGATGTATGGAAGGCCCTTTACAAAGATTGCTCATTTCGTTCCGATCCCATAAAAAACATGGTGGCCAGCACATAACTTTTTTAACATTGGACCCTATGGGAAATTCATCTTCTGCTCTGAAAAAGCTGAAGCAAATTCAACCAAATTTTACAGGAATGATGTACTTAAGGTCCTTAACAAAGATGGCTCATTTCGTTCCGATCCGACAAAAAACATGGCCGCCAGCATGGAACATGGTTCAACATAGGACCCTATGGGAAAATCACATTTTCATCTACTCCTCTGAAACCACTGAAGCAAATTCAACCAAACTTTACAGGAATGATGTATGGAAGGTCCTTTACAAAGATTGCTCATTTTTTTCCGATCCGATAAAAAATATGGCGGCCAGCGTGAAACTTAGGTTTAACATTGGACCCTATGGGGAAAATCACATTTTCATGTTCTGCTCTGAAAAGGCTGAAGCAAATTGGACTAAACTTTACAGGAATGACGTACTAAAGGTCCTTAACAAAGATTGCTCATTTCGTTCAAATCCGATGAAAAACATGGCGGCCAGCACGGAACATGGTTAACATAGGACCCTATGGGAAAATCACATTTGAAACCACTGAAGCAAATTCAACCGAACTTTACAGGAATGATGTATGGAAGGTCCTTTACAAAGATTGCTCATTTCGTTCTGATCCGATAACATGGCCGCCAGCTCGGAACTTAGGTTTATAATTGGACCCTACGGGGAAAATCACATTTTCATCTTCTGCTCTTAAAAGGCTGAAGAAAATTCAACCAAACTTTACAGGAATGATGTATGGAAGGTCCTTTACAAAGATTGCTCATTTTGTTCCGATCCGATATAAAATATGGCGGCCAGCGTGGAACTTAGGTTTAACATTGGAACTTATGGGGAAAATCACATTTTCATCTTCTGCTCTGAAAAGGCTGAAGCAAATTGGACTAAACTTTACAGGAATGATGTACTAAAGGTCGTTAACAAAGATTGCTCATTTCGTTCAAATCCGATGAAAAACATGGCGGCCAGCACGGAACATGGTTAACATAGCACCCTATGGGAAAATCACATTTTCATCTACTCCTCTGAAACCACTGAAGCAAATTCAACTTACTTTACAGGAATGATGTATGAAAGGTCCTTTACAAAGATTTCTCATTTCGTTCTGATCCGATAACATGGCGGCCAGCGCGGATCCTAGGTTTAATATTGGACCCTAAGGGAAAAATCACATTTTCATCTTCTGCTCTTAAAAGGCTGAAGCGAATTCAACCAAACTTTACCGGAATGATGTACTTAAGGTCCTTAACAAAGATGGCTCATTTTGTTCTGATCCGACTAAAAACATAGCCGCCAGCACGGAACACGGTTTAACATAGAACCCTATGGGAAAATCACATTTTTATCTACTCCTCTGAAACCACTGAAGCAAATTCAACCAGATGTATGGAAGGTCTTTTACAAAGATTGCTCATTTCTTTCCGATCCAATAAAAAACATGGCCACCAGTGCGGAACTTAGGTTTAACATTGGACCCTAAGGGAAAAATCACTTTTTTATGCCCCTGTGAAACGAAGTTCCGGGGGGCATATAGTTTTTGACCTGTCTGTTTGTCTGTTTGTCTGTTTGTCCACAAAAAACTTTAACATTGGGTATATCTTTTGAATGGTAAATGATAGGGCTGTCATATTTTGCATGTGTATTCCTTGTGGCAAGACCTTTCAAACGATACCAAAATTTGAGACCTCATGACCTTGGCCTTGACATGTGGTGGACTTTTTGAAAAAAATAATAAACTTTAACATTGGGTATATCTTTTGAATGGTAAGTGATATGGCTTTCATATTTTGCATGTGCATTCTTGTGGCAAGACCTTTTAATTGGAAGCAGAATAGTTGACCTTGTGACCTTGACCTTGGCCTGTGAACAACTGCATAAAAACTTTAACATTGAGCATATCTTTTGAATGGTAAGTGATAGTTCTTTCATACTTTGCATGTGTATTCCTTGTGGAGAGACCTTTCAGTTGGTACCAGAATATTTGACCTTGTGACCTTGACCTTGGCATGTGACTGTCCGGTAAAATTTCACCAAAAAATGAAATTATATTTTGTTTTATTTTATATGTATATAGAAATTAAACTCATTTATGATGATATGTTTCTAGATATCTATAGAAATTTTTTTTGTAAAAAAGATTTTTTAAATCATTCAGCATATTTTCTTCATTTATTCACTTTCGTTTTACATGTATCTATATATCAAGGATGAGGGATGTTACTAAAAATATCTATTATTTCATTTCTTCTCTTCTGTGTATACCTCCACTTTTGGGGAACCAGTATTGATGATCCCTGGTGTAATCAAAGTACTGATAACACTGATAAACAGAACACAATGAGTTGGCTATAAATGTTCCAAAAAGGGGGGGGGGTGAAAATTGTTTTCTTAATAATGTTTAGATTATGATTGGAAGGGTTCATTTGGGTGACTTCTGTGTTTGCATCCAATTGCAATCATCATTTGATATGATTAAACTTTTCTGTTGATACCAGAATTTATTTCTACAAATTATTTTGTCAGAAGGACATTCATTGTTCAAAGTTGCTAAATGTTTCTTCTTTACTTCTACCCGGGGCATAAATGTTTCACAAAACACATCTTGTTATCTTCTGCTCTGAAAAGGCTGAAGCAAATTCAACCAAAGGACAAGGTGCGATAAGGGGTTGATTTGGCCCAAGATTCCACTGACTTTCTAAGTTGCACCTCAAGATTTTCTTTCATGTTCGTTTCAAAGCTTAGATCCCCTTTACAGAAAAAAATACAAAAGTTAGAACCAATGACGTCACAATAGGTATAGTTCTGACGTCATGAAAAGGATACTTTGAGCATTTTCATAAAAAGATACCAAATTTGGCAGATTTCCGAACAGTTTTCCTAACCGGAAATATAGAGCACATTCAAGAACCAATTAGATAATTCACCAACTTATAAGTACAAATCAACTTAACCTCTCATATAAATATTTTTGTGGTTGTTGCATGTGCTCTATATTTCCTATACAGAAAAAGTAGTCAAAATTGGTCAAATTTGTCATTTTTATACAAAATCTTCAATTTGTGCCTTCTTCTACACCCAAAAACTCAATAATCATACATCAAATATTTGAGAAATGTTACTGTTTACTGAAAAGCTATACCCATAGAACATTTCAATGAGAAAATTTGGTGAATTCAACCAAATATATTTTTTCAGGCCAAATAATGTCCTTACCGCCCCTACTCCTTTTACAGGAATGATGTACGGAAGGTACTTTACAAAATTTGCTAATTTGATTCGAACCGACAAAAAACATGGCCTCCAGTGCAGAAGATAGTTGAACATCATAGCATGGTATGTGAAAAACATACTTTTCATTATCTTCTCTGAAACTATTCAAGCAAATTTTACTAAACTGTATTGGAATGATGTATTGAAGGTCCTTTGAAAGATTACTCATTTCAATAGGACCAGACAAAAAACACTAATGCCAATGGAGAACATAGCTTAACATTAGATCTCATTGGTAAAATACATCTTTTTTGGTCATGCATGGCATAGAGGCATTTTGTCGGGTGAGCGATACAGGCTCAGTCTCTGAGCCTCTAGTTCTCAGGAATGTCACATCTCAGCCTGATGCACTTCAGCATGGAGTATCAGTATTTGGACATTTACCAGTGTAAGAGAGTTTAGGATCTTTCACATGCCAACATCCTGCTTGACAGAACTTGGAATACAATATGCCACTATAGTATCACAAAAAAGCTAAGAACCTATACCTGTGAAACAGAGTTTAGGAACTGTCACATGCCCACTTCCTGCTTGACAGAACTTAGAATACAATATGCCACTCTAGATTCTCAAAAAAGCACATTTAAATTATAGCATAAAAAATCAATCATTCAAAAGTTATTAAGCAGGTGACACATNTCTGCGAAAAAACATGGCCGCCAGTGCAGAACATACTTTTACATGGACCCCTATGGGAAAAGCATATATTGACTATCTCCTCTGAAGCTACTGAAGCAAATTGAACCAAACTTTACAGGAATGATGTTTGGAAGGTCTTTTATGGATATTGCCGAAATTTTTCTGATTCCTATAAAAAATCGCTGCCAGCGCAGAACATAGTCTAACATGGGACCCTAAGGGAAAAGCATCTATTTGCTATCTCCTCTGACGCTACTGAAGCAAATTCAACCAATCTTTACAGTAAGGATGTATGGAAGGTACTTGGATCTGACAAAAACGATGGCCTCCAGTGCAGAACATAGTTCAACATTGGAGCCAGGAATGAGATAGCCATCCTTATAATCATCATCTCTGAAATGTATAGAAGGTCCTTTGCAAAAATTATTCATTTCAATAGGATCAGACAAAAAACATGGTTGCTAATGAAGAACATAGCTAAACATTTGCCCCCATTGGTAAGGAAACATCTTTTTTAGTCATGTATGACGTAGAAGCATTTTGCCAGGTGAGCGATACAGGCTCAGTCTCTGAGCCTCTAGTCATCTTCTGCTCTGAAAAGGCTGAAGCAAATTGAACCAAACTTTACAGGAATGATGTACTTAAGGTCCTTAACAAAGATGGCTCATTTCGTTCCGATCCGACAAAAAACATGGCCGCCAGCATGGAACATGGTTTAACATAGGACCCTATGGGAAAATCACATTTTCATCTACTCCTCTGAAACCACTGAAGCAAATTCAACTTACTTTACAGGAATGATGTATGAAAGGTCCTTTACAAAGATTTCTCATTTTGTTCTGAATCGATAACATGGCAGCCAGCGCGGAACCTAGGTTTAATATTGGACCCTAAGGGAAAAATCACATTTTCATCTTCTGCTCTTAAAAGGCTGAAGCAAATTCAACCAAACTTTACCGGAATGATGTACTTAAGGTCCTTAACAAAGATGGCTCATTTTGTTCTGATCCGACTAAAGACATGGCCGCCAGCACGGAACATGGTTTAACATAGAACCCTATGGGAAAATCACATTTTTATCTACTCCTCTGAAACCACTGAAGCAAATTCAACCAAACTTTACAGGAATGATGTATGGAAGGTCCTTTACAAAGATTGCTCATTT